>CAVMGG010000866.1:0-29034 GCA_963680895.1 Fragum sueziense | reverse complement strand
GACCGACATTATAGGATGAATGATATAGCTCCACCGATTGGTTCGAGTATACTGACCGACATTATAGGATGAATGATTTAGCTCAACCGGGTAGTTTGCGTATACTGACCGACATTATAGGATGAATGATTTAGCTCCATTGGGTAGTTCGCGTATACTGACCGACATTATAGGATGAATGATTTAGCTCCATTGGGTAGTTCACGTATACAGACCAACATTATAGGACGAATGATTTAGCTCCATTGGGTAGTTCGCGTATACTGACCGACATTATAGGATGAATGATATAGCTCCACCGATTGGTTCGAGTATACTGACCGACATTATAGGATGAATGATTTAGCTCCACCAGGTAGTTCGCGTATACTGACCGACATTATAGGATGAATGATTTAGCTCCATTGGTAGTTCACGTATACTGACCGACATTATAGGATGAATGATTTAGCTCAACCGGGTAGTTTGCGTATACTGACCAACATTATAGGATGAATGATTTAGCTCCATTGGGTAGTTCGCGTATACTGACCGACATTATAGGATGAATGATTTAGCTCCATTGGGTAGTTCACGTATACAGACCGACATTATAGGACGAATGATTTAGCTCCATTTGGTAGTTCGCGTATACTGACCGACATTATAGGATGAATGATTTAGCTCCATTGGGTAGTTCACGTATACAGACCAACATTATAGGACGAATGATTTAGCTCCATTGGGTAGTTCGCGTATACTGACCGACATTATAGGATGAATGATATAGCTCCACCGATTGGTTCGAGTATACTGACCGACATTATAGGATGAATGATTTAGCTCCACCAGGTAGTTCGTGTATACTGACCGACATTATAGGATGAATGATTTAGCTCAACCGGGTAGTTTGCGTATACTGACCAACATTATAGGATGAATGATTTAGCTCCATTGGGTAGTTCGCGTATACTGACCGACATTATAGGATGAATGATTTAGCTCCATTGGGTAGTTCACGTATACAGACCGACATTATAGGACGAATGATTTAGCTCCATTTGGTAGTTCGCGTATACTGACCGACATTATAGGATGAATGATTTAGCTCCATTGGGTAGTTCACGTATACAGACCAACATTATAGGACGAATGATTTAGCTCCATTGGGTAGTTCGCGTATACTGACCGACATTATAGGATGAATGATATAGCTCCACCGATTGGTTTGAGTATACTGACCGACATTATAGGATGAATGATTTAGCTCCACCAGGTAGTTCGCGTATACTGACCGACATTATAGGATGAATGATTTAGCTCCATTGGGTAGTTCACGTATACTGACCGACATTATAGGATGAATGATTTAGCTCAACCGGGTAGTTTGCGTATACTGACCAACATTATAGGATGAATGATTTAGCTCCATTGGGTAGTTCGCGTATACTGACCGACATTATAGGATGAATGATTTAGCTCCATTGGGTAGTTCACGTATACAGACCGACATTATAGGACGAATGATTTAGCTCCATTTGGTAGTTCGCGTATACTGACCGACATTATAGGATGAATGATATAGCTCCACCGATTGGTTCGAGTATACTGACCGACATTATAGGATGAATGATTTAGCTCAACCGGGTAGTTCGCGTATACTGACCGACATTATAGGATGAATGATTTAGCTCAACTGGGTAGTTCATGTATACTGACTGACATTATAGGATGAATGATTTAACTCCATCGGGTAGTTCGTGTATACTGACCGACATTATAGGATGAATGATTTAGCTTCACCGGGTAGTTCACGTATACTGACCGACATTATAGGATGAATGATTTAGCTCAACCGGGTAGTTTGCGTATACTGACCGACATTATAGGATGAATGATTCAGCTCCATTGGGTAGTTAGTGTATACTGACCGACATTATAGGATGAATGATTTAGCTCCATTTGGTAGTTAGCGTATACAGACCGACATTATAGGATGAATGATTTAGCTCCATTGGGTAGTTCACATATACTGACCGACATTATAGGATGAATGATTTAGCTCCATTGGGTAGTTTGCGTATACTGACCGACATTATAGGATGAATTAGCTCCACCAGGTAGTTCGCGTATACTGACCGACATTATATGATGAATGATTTAGCTCAACCGGGTAGTTCGTGTATACTGACCGACATTATAGGATGAATGATTTAACTCCATCGGGTAGTTCGCGTATACTGACCGACATTATAGGATGAATGATTTCGCTCCATTTGGTAGTTAGCGTATACAGACCGACATTATAGGACGAATGATTTAGCTCCATTGGGTAGTTCACATATACTGACCGACATTATAGGATGAATGATTTAGCTCAACCGGGTAGTTCGCGTATACTGACCGACATTATAGGATGAATGATTTAGCTCAACCGGGTAGTTCGTGTATACTGACCGACATTATAGGATGAATGATATAGCTCCACCGATTGGTTCGAGTATACTGACCGACATTATAAGATGAACGATTTAGCTCAACTGGGTAGTTCGCGTATACTGACCGACATTATAGGATGAATGATTTAGCTCCATTGGGTAGTTTGCGTATACTGACCGACATTATAGGATGAATTAGCTCCACCAGGTAGTTCGCGTATACTGACCGACATTATATGATGAATGATTTAGCTCAACCGGGTAGTTCGTGTATACTGACCGACATTATAGGATGAATGATATAGCTCCACCGATTGGTTCGAGTATACTGACTGACATTATAAGATGAACGATTTAGCTCAACTGGGTAGTTCGCGTATACTGACCGACATTATAGGATGAATGATTTAGCTCCATTGGGTAGTTTGCGTATACTGACCGACATTATAGGATGAATTAGCTCCACCAGGTAGTTCACGTATACTGACCGACATTATATGATGAATGATTTAGCTCAACCGGGTAGTTCGTGTATACTGACCGACATTATAGGATGAATGATTTAACTCCATCGGGTAGTTCGCGTATACTGACCGACATTATAGGATGAATGATTTAGCTCCACTTGGTAGTTAGCGTATACAGACCGACATTATAGGACGAATGATTTAGCTCCATTGCGTAGTTCACATATACTGACCGACATTATAGGATGAATGATTTAGCTCAACCGGGTAGTTCGCGTATACTGACCGACATTATAGGATGAATGATTTAGCTCAACCGGGTAGTTCGCGTATACTGACCGACATTATAGGATGAATGATATAGCTCCACCGATTGGTTCGAGTATACTGACCGACATTATAAGATGAACGATTTAGCTCAACTGGGTAGTTCGCGTATACTGACCGACATTATAGGATGAATGATTTAGCTCCATTGGGTAGTTTGTGTATACTGACCGACATTATAGGATGAATTAGCTCCACCAGGTAGTTCGCGTATACTGACCGACATTATATGATGAATGATTTAGCTCAACCGGGTAGTTCGTGTATACTGACCGACATTATAGGATGAATGATTTAACTCCATCGGGTAGTTTGCGTATACTGACCGACATTATAGGATGAATGATTTAGCTTCACCGGGTAGTTCACGTATACTAACCGACATTATAGGATGAATGATTTAGCTTCACCGGGTAGTTCACGTATACTGACCAATATTATAGGAGGAATGATTTTTTTTCAATTGGTAATAACATGTAATTTCAACACACAAAATATAAATAAATTCTATTATTGGGAAAAGATTTAGGAATCTGGAGCATTCCCCCTTAAAGGGTGAAATGTTCCGTAATAAAACTTGCTTACTTTCAAAGAGGTTTTTTTTTTTTTTTTTTTTTTTCAAAATGCCAACTTTGTCAACTAAAATTTCCTATTAGACCTGATTACATAAATTTCATCTTATTCTTTAAAAAAAATCCTATAGATAGGACTGATACTGATTAATTTTCGTGTGCAAAGTCTGTTAGTTGAGTGTCTTAACAAAACATTGCCGAAGTGGGGTCATTACATATGCAGATGTACCGGGTAAATCTCGCTGGATAATAGTTCACAAACAGAATAGGCCTACAGACATTTACAATCTGTAAATAATGTTACGAAATGGAATAGTACGACTTACTACATCATTTTCCAATATAATTAATCAGAATCGAGAAACCATATCACCATTATGACAATATTGTCTATAAATTGGACGAAATGCATTGTTTTGTACATGTAGACGAACTAGTAAAATTAAGGTACGAAATTTCTAGGGTACGAATCATTTTCGGTAAACCGGAAGCTGTTTTTCGGTTCGATGCAGAACTTCGGCTGTTCGGTACCGAACATGTTTTCAAATAAAAACAGCCTAATATGGTTTGTCTTGTGATCTGTTAAGTTTCCTTCTCAAAAGGAATATGTTTAAGATGAGTTCTGCATCGAGAGAACGCCGTTATACATCAAAATATCAATATAATCGCTATATTACGCAGTTTCGAAACTGCATAAAATGAGTTCCGTAACATCTGTGCAGTCTTAAGACTGCATAGTTTCAAGTTTGCATACGACATATATAAGTTCTTGTTAAATAACTTAATTACTCAAAATCTATTGATGGATGCTGATTGAATATCTTATTAAGGGAAACAGGGGCTTGTGAAAAAATGTGAAATTTAGTCTTGATCATGTGATATTTGAGAGAGAACCTGTAGTCTGGGTTTCCCATCACACTGGACATAATCCAGGCTGCACAGCAAGGGAAGGGGTTTAGAAGGGTCAGAAAAATAAGAAAAGAGGGGTAGTACAGTAAGTGCTATTTAGTAAGTAGCAAATATGCTCATTAGTCAGTCAGGCAATTGGTTTCATAGATGATCTGTGCCTTTGTTTTTGTCGATTTTCTTATGAAATGATTCAAACATCCAGATGTTTCAAAAGTGAAATAAAAAGCACAATTCCATGTGTATGTGAGTCCATCTGTATTATTTTCAGAGATATTTTTTAATCACAAAAGGATAATACATTTATCTTTAAATGAGGTGTTTAATGCCTTTTCATACACAATGTCCCTAGTGTACAAACATGGTTTACAAGTATTATTCTTGAAAAAATGATTTAAGATTTCCTTGTGTTTAATTGTTTTAGCATAGTAAGGATAAGGATCAGCAAATACTTTCAAATTTACACTTATATGCTGTTGGCAGCTTTAGTGAAAGACGAATACATTTTTGAAATTTCAAAAAACATGATGCTCTTGTTATTAATTATAAGATTTCCTAGAACAACTGCAAGATCGATAATATGAAAATGGGAACATGGCTTTTTAATGCCAAGTATAAATAATATTAATAAATTTTGTGTGTTATAGTTGCTTTTATATGTGTAATTTTTGAATTATTTTTCCTATCTTGACCAATTGTCCCTAGTGTACGAAATATCTCTATATATAATAATGAAAAAACATTGATTGGATGATTTATTTGGTCCCAATAAGGTACCAAAAACTGTCAATTTCTTCACAAAATTTAACTAAAAGTTTAAAGCAAAGCCTTAGTTATGAATTTATGTTTGCACTTATCATCACGGTCCTAGTAATTTATCAAATTTGAACCATTTTCTTTCACGATGCAAACAAAGATTTTGTCCTATTTCAACATCTAAAATTCATCAAAAAAATAAAATCTTGCTTCATTATTTTTGAACATACCCATGAAAACTTGTAACCATTTCCCAAACAAGACCTGGTTTTGACATCCCTAATAGATAAGGCTTGTGAAAACATTGTGACAAAAGAAGAAACTGCTGATAACCAGCAGTTTCTCATTTTGCCTCAATATTTTCTAGGCTATATCACACTCAATTTCAATCTTTATTGTAACACTTTTCCGTAAAATCCATATATAGCGAAAGAAAAACTACATCGGGTTTTATTTGCAATAAAAACCCTATGTAATTATGCTTTGTGTATGCGCCAAAACGTCACGTGGCATCAAGGTAACGTCAAATGACGTCACGTAAACGACAATGCGTTTCCTACGCCGAAAACTAGTTCATGGCAGAATTTTCACAAAATAACACATTTCTAATGTGCGTTTTTTATTTAGAGTGTTATAATGGAGATAATAACAAGTTTAGCGGTCTTTATTGCGCAATAAAAACCTCTGTGCTCTGGACTACATGTTAAGGCAAATACCTCGGCGCTGTGCGCCTCGGTTTTTACCTACACATGTAGTCCGTCGCACATCGGGTTTTATTGGCAATAAAGACAGCTAAACTTGTTATTATTTCATAATTAACACCCATTTTGTCATCTGCAGCAGATTCCGAATTGGACCACCCTAAAATCTTGTCATTTGGGAAAGGGTTAAGCCATTACCAAACAACAAAATTTTAGCCTAGTCCAAACTCATAGGTGTTGAAGACCACAATTTCCATTGAACAAAATTTAAATTTTTTTGGTCTTTCTTGGTAGAAAAAATTAAGGGAAATGAAGAAATTGCTTCATTTTCCACCATGTTTTCCAAAGCCTTTATTTTGTGGGGCATCCCAAAATATCAATGTGTTGGAAAGGCTTAACTACAGCTTGTAAAAGCTGGAGTTACAAGTTTCTCAGACAATACATTGTATGACCAGTAGATTGCAGTAGTGCTTGTCAGATTTCAAACATCAACCCGAAGACTTCTCTAAAGGCCATTTACACTGGTCCAACAATGTTCCCTCTGAGACATGCCAGATTCATTAGCAATTATGTAACTTTTGGTGTCTCGATGAATACCAAATCAATATTTACACTCAAAAACACTGTAAACACAGATGTTGTTGCAACATTTTTAGCCAGTGTTCTCCCCAGCCTAATAAGCTGTATCGGCCCCACTACAGCTTCATGTAAATCAATGTATTGCCCCTACAGCTTCATAATTACCCCTACAGCTTAATTTCTTCAAATGGTCACCAAATAGAGACATTAAGAGGTATTTCATGTCAAAAACTTATAAATAATGCATTATAATCAATCAAAATGTAATAATTCTGTATAAAAACATTATGAGAAAAGAAGAAATTGCTCAAATTGAGCAATTTCTTCTTTTCCCATTATGTTTTTATTCATGAACACAATGATTTTCAAGGTTTACCAATACTTATAATTTGCCACTACGGCTTCAAATTATTCTGAGGAGAACCCTGTTTAGCATTACTATTGAAATATGAATTACTAACAGACTAAGTTCAAGTATAATCAGAAAACTAGTCTGTTTTCATAGGGTTGACCATTTCTTAAAAGGCAGACGCTTATACTGTTCTAACTTGAAAGATGTCACAGGCTCAAAAAGTGGGTGTTAATGATGGTAGGATTCGTGCATAACTAAGCACAGTAATTAATCCTTATTTGTCTCAATATTCACCAAAGCCTCTTTTGATAGAGATGTGAAAACCATGCATTGTTTGACAAAGGGCCAACTACATCAAAAAGGAAGTTACATAACTTACTCTTTGTCTTTCTCATATTCTTTTTCTATTTCTTCCGCTTCCCGTTTTTTCCTCTTCTCTTTGTCTCTACAAATGGAAACATTCAAATCAGGAAAGGATAATAAGCCTTAAAATAGTACAAAAGCTCATATAATGAACTTTTCCAAATGGTAACAATTAATGACAACAACCAAGATGTTTCACCCATTACCAGATGGGAAAAAAATTAGACTTGTCCAAATACAAAGATATTGCAGACGACAATTTCAGCCTATTAGGTTAATGAAATCTTACAAAATTTGTGGTAATGGGTTAGATACTGTAGCATTTAAATAATATTCCTATTTATTATTTCTCAAGATTTTGCTTATCGTTGGGTAAATAATAAATGATAGATCTTATGGATAAAACCTTATTTAACCAAACAACAAAATCTTAGCTTAATCGGAATTCAACAGGGTTGCAGTCAACAAAATAAATATCACAAAAACATACAGAAAATTTGTAAGCTGTAAAATGGAAAACATTGAAGGTCAAGGAGAAAATTCTGGATATCAACATTTAATTTGTTTGCATTAATTTTTTTCATAGCTTTCTCTATCTGAAACATTAAAATCAGAGTTTGTTTGGTTATTGGTTAACCCTTTCACAAACAAAAAAGAAATAAGGTGGTCCAATTTGAAAGCTACTGCAGACGTCAGAATTTATGTAATAAAGAGATAATTTGTGTACAATATATGGAAGAAAATATTGAGGCAAAAGGAGAAAATGCTGATCATCAGCTTTTTCTTCCTTTGCCTAAATGTTTTTCAAAGCATGTTCATTTGAGACTTCAAAACCAAGTCTTGTTTAGAAAGAAGTTAAAACTTTGTGAAACATGTAGAACTTGTAACCTACTCTTCATTTATATCTGTGTACCAAGTTCCATCAAACCCTGGTTTGTCATTGTCCTTCTCTTTCTCTTCTTCTTCTGTTTTCTGTCTTTCTTTTTCTTCCTCTATTCTTGCTTCTTCTTTCTCTTTGTCCTAAATTTGGAAGCAAGATGAAATACAGAAATTGAACAGCATCCAGAGAAAAATAGCTTTTAATTAAAAGAAAGTAAAATGCATTTCCTTGTGTGAGTACATGATTGAGAAGAAGAACCTTTATCCCTAGATCAAGAGATTTCAAATTTAGATCCTTGGTAAGGTATGTTGATAATGTTTTTCACTGGCCTATTCCTATCATATGAGTACATGTGTATTTCCAAGAAGCAGAATTGGGAGGGATAGTAAGTTGTACAAACTTGTTTCCCAACCATTTTGACAGATAGATAAAAATAAGTTGTTTTCACAAAGGAAAACAAGAGATGTTTGTAAAACATATATGCCCCCTCAAGGGCCTACATTTGATGTAAGTTAAATTCCAAGGTCAAGGTCACAAGGTTCAATGTCATGGTCAAACGTGAAAGTCTTGGTAGGAGGTGTCCATGTGTGAAATATCAAGGCTGTAGGTGTAACAGGACATGAGATGTAGGCCAGATTAAAGATTTCAAAAGTAGGTCAAACTCCAAGGTCAAGGTCACACAGTCCAAGTTCATGGTTAAATGTGAAAGGTCTTGGTAGGAGGTGTCCATGTGTAAAATATTGAGGCTGTATAGGTAACAGGACATGAGATATAGGCCAGGTTAAAGTTTTTTAAAAGTGGGTCAAACTCTAATGTCAAGATCATGGTCAAAAGTGAAATGTCTTGGTTGAAAGTGTCAATGTGTGAAATATCAAGGCTGTATGTGTAAAAGGACATGAAATATAGGCCAGGTTTAAGTTTTTTTAAAAGTAGGTCAAACAACAAGGTCAATGTCACAAGGTCAAAGGTCATGGTCAAATTTGAAAGGTCTTGGTCAGAGGTGTCCATATGTCAAATATCAAGGCTGTATGTGAAAATAGACATGATACATCGGCCAGGATAAAGTTGTTGAAAATTAAGTCAAACTCCAAGGTCAAGGTCACAAGGTCCAAAGTCATGGTCAAATGTGAAAGGTCTTAGTAGGAGGTGTCCATGTGTGAAATATCAAGGCTGTATGTGTAATAGGACATTAGACATAGGCCCAGTTAAAAAAAAATTAAAAGTAGGTCTAGGTCACAAGGTCATGGTCAAATGTGAAAGGTCTTGGTTGGAGGTATCAATGTTTAAATATCAAGGCTGCATGTGTAAAAGGACATGATCTATCAGCCAGGTTTAAGATTTTTAAAAGTAGGTCAAACTCCAAGGTCAAGGTCACAAGGTCCAAGGTCATGGTCAAATGTAAAAGGTCTTGGTCAGAGGAGTCAATGTGTCATATATCAAGGCTGTACATGTAATAGGACATGAGATATAAGCCCTGTTCAAAATTTATTAAAGTAGGTCAAACTTCAAGGTCACAAGGTCCAAGGTCATCATCGAATGTGAACGGTGTTGATAGGAGGTGTCCATGTGTGAGATATCAAGTCTGTATGCGTAAAAGGACACAAATAACTCCAATAATTTGATCTCTAGAGTTACGGTTCTTGTTTCATGATTCTACCTTAAAAATACTTTTTGAGTTATGCTTCGGACGAGAATCAAGTTTGAAACTCAACAAAGGGCAATAACTCCAAAAATTTCATAGGTTATGGTTCTTGTGCACTGCACCTCTCCATAATGAGATCTATCCACCTATGAAGTTTAATTATTCTACCTTTCATACGTTTCGATTTATGCTCCGGACAAGGTTTGGTCTACAGACCGACGACCGACCGACCGACACTTGCAAAACAATATACCCCCATTTTCTTCGAAAGGGGGGCATAGTTATCCAATAATTCACACTGCGCTTTTTGAGTTGTAATTGCTGATGATCTATTCTAGCTGTGACGACGGTTAGTGAAAATTAATGTTACCGAATGGATGGTATCATCATAGCATAGAAAGCACTGAGGGTGGAGAAGAAGATGTGAACATGAGCTTCGCAGAGCGGCGCATTTACACCCGAGAGGGGCTTGTCAGTAAAATGAGCATACTCTAAAGTCAAGCGCAGACAATTCAAGAACGAAAAGAGTTATCTGAATTCCGTAAGCGGTGTGCACAACTAGACACCATGGAGATTCATTGTGGCAAGTTTGATCAAATTCCAATCAAAACTGTAGGAGGAGTTGCGCACACAAGAAATTGCTAACGGATGGACAGACAAATGGACGAATGGACAGACGGACGGATGACCGAGGCCATAACATAATACGACCCTTCGGGCGTACAAAAAGGTGTTGTGTGGAACATGGTAAACCTTTATCCTTCTCATTCTGTCCATGTCAAATTCCTGTTGTGACCAAAGCTTTGGCAGGCAGTATAGACTAAGATCAGCCTGCACAGATGTGCAGTCTGATCTTAGCCTAACCTGTCTGCTTTTTACTCAATTATTTCTTCAGATAAACTTTTTGAAATGTCTCTAAGTTGGCAATTAGTTTTCAAACAAAAATTAAGAGCAGCAGGACAAGGCTTAACCCTTTCCCAAACAAGACCTGGTTTCGACGTCCCTATTAGAAAAGGCTTGGGAAAACATTGAGACAAAAGAAGAAACTGCTGATAACCAGCAGTTTCTCCTTTTGCTTCAATATTTTCTTGGCTATAACATAAACATTTTGTGATCATTTACTTTGTCCTCTGCAGCAGCTTTCAAATTGGACGGCCCTAAAATTTTGTCTTTGGGAAAGGGTTAATTGACTATATCGTCGGTGTAAATGCAAAACCTTGTATGTCAATCTTCGCGATTTTCAAAGTAGTACCTTTTGTACCCTGTTAAGACAATTATTGCATATTTCGAGATAGTTTTATTAATCAGTATTAATTACACATCATTTATGAACAATATGTCCAAATTTCAAGTAAATCCTTTCAGTTTGGGAAAAGATTTTACATTTTTTACCTTCCCCTTCAAAATTTTCCAAAAACGAGATACGAGGTTTTGCATTTACAACGACGATATACAAACACAGACAATACAACATACTCACTCTGTGTTTCTTGTGTTCCAGTTGCTGTTGTACAATTCTGGCTCTGATTACACCATAATTCTGTAAATATGGAAAAGATGAAAAAGGAGAATTGATGGATTGATTTGATTGTAATTCTGCAGGGACTGGTGTATCTAAGCATGTGTCAACTTCTTGGTATTTCTCATACCAGTAAAAACACAACACCCAGTCCAAGCCACAAGATACACATCCTTTTTAAATGATTTACAAATAATTCATCTTTTGATGAGAGACAAATGACTTTTGTCAAATGTACTATACAATATTTAGTCATTATTGACTGGGATGGGGTTTTGACCCACAACCTGTGGATTGATAGATGTTATCAACTGAGCCATACAAGCTCTACAAAGGGCAATAACTACAAAGATATGATCGGCAGAGTAACTGTTCTTCTGCACTTCACCTCTCTACAATGTTTAACAAGAATAGTGTAAGAAACATTGTCTAGTAACAGATTATGCTTTCCAAATCAAGACATGGTGTTGAAATCCTTAATGGAAACAACTTGGAAAAATATCAAGACAAAAGAAGAAAATGCTGATAATCATGCTGATAATAAGAATTTTTTACTTTTGCCTCAATTTTTTCTGTGCTATATCATACAAAACTCATATCATAATCAAAAACCATGCTGTCCTTTGCAACAACTTCTGAAATTTACCACCATTAAATCAGCAGTTTGTGAAGAAATAAGTCCTTACTTGAGTAGCTTTTATCCTCTCTGATTTCTCTATCATTATTCCGTCTAACATCTGTACAAATATACAAAAATGCAATTGTAACAGGCGTTGAAATATATCATGGCTTGACTGCCATTCTCACCAAGGCCTCAGGAATGCTGTTCCTACACTGTGACCACAAAGCCACCAAAACCAAACGTTGCTATTGCTACACAGGTTATCACTGGTACCAGGAAACATCAGTTAAAGAGACTCTTGCTAAATAGCCACAAATGTAAACAGGTCAATAATATACTCAAGAAATACTCAATTGCTCATCCTATAAAGAGAGATTGTTTCTCACGATGGTTAATCATGTGACTCAGAATTTCACAAATCATTAATATTTTTGTAAATTCTCAATCATTTGAATTCAGTTTGAAGCAGAGAAGGTGGAAACATCCCAGGAATAACCTGGGATGCTGGATATTTGAACAAGAGGCCCAAGAGGGCCTGAATCGCTCCACTGGCTAAAGTAAAAGAATTATCTCATGATTTCTTGTACGCCTCGCACTGCCAATTCTTGAAAAGGGTCACCCATGGAACATTTCTGCCAAGTTTAGTCTGAATTGGCCCATTGATTTATTTTTAATGAAATATTTCATGGATTGACCAATTCTGATAAGCCCTGCCTGGCCACACCCACATTTATAGACCAATCAAAATTTCACTGACAAAGTATTACCCAAGGAACATTTCTGACAAGTTTGTACTAAATTGACCCAATGGTTGTTTTTAAAAGAATTATTTCGTAAAGCCCCATCCTGCTTTGCCCACATTTATGGACCAATCAAAATTTTACTACCAATTGAAGTAATTGGACACCCAAGGAACATTCCTACCGCATTTGGTAAAAATTGGCCTTGTGGTTGATTTTTTAAAGAATTTTCGTGATTTCTGCCATTCTGATAAGCCCGACCTGCCATACCCACATTTATGGACCAATCAAAATTTCACTGACAATTTAAGTATAGAATCACTTAAGGTTTATTTCTGCCAAGTTATATTGAAATTGGCCCTATGGTTGATTTTAAAAGAATAATTTTGTGGTTTCTCTAAGTCAAATAAGCCCCACCCTGCCACAACCACATTTATAAACCAATCAAAATTTCATGGACAAGTTAAGTAAAGAGTCAACCAAGGTACATTTCTGTCATGTTTGGTAAAACATTCCCCAATGGTTGATTTTCAAAGAACTATTTTGTTATTTCTCAAAGTCTGATAAGCCCCGCCCTGCCACGCCCACATTTATGGACCAATCAAAATTTCACAGACAATTCAGGTAAAGAGTCATCCAAGGTACATTTCTGCCTAGTTTGGTCAAAATTGGCCCCATGGTTGATTTTTAAAGAATTATTTTGTTATTTCTCTAAGTCTGATATGCCTCACCCTGCCACGCCCACATTTATAGACCAATCAAAATTATTTGAACAATTTAAGTAAAGGGTCACCCAAGGAACATTCCTGCAAAATTTGGTCAAAATTGGCCCATTGATTTGAGAGAAGAAGATTTTTAAAGAATTATTTTGTGATTTCTCTAAGTCTGATAAGCCCCGCCCTGCCATGCCCACATTTATGGACCAATAAAAATTCTTTGGACATTTTAAGTAAAGAGTCACCCAAGATACATTTCGGCCAAATTTGGTCAAAATTGGCCAAATGGTTGATTTTTAAAGAATTATTTTGTGATTTCTCTAAGTCTGATAAGCCCCGCCCTGCCACGCCCACATTTATTGACCATTATAACACTCCACCGTAAAATCCATATATAGCGAAAGAAGAACTGCAGCGGGTTTTATTTGACCAATAAAGACTCTATGTAATTATGCTTTGTGTATGCGCCAAAACGTCACATAGCGTCAAGGTCACATCAAATGACGTCATCAATGACGTCACTTAACCGGCAATGCGTTTCCTATGCCGAAAACTAGATCATGACAGAATTTCCACAAAATAACACATTTAAAATGTGCATTTTGTTATTTAGAGTGTTATAATGGAGATAATGAAAGGTTTAGAGGTCTTTATTTGCCAAATAAAAACCTCTGTGCTCTGACCTACATGTTAAGGCAAATACCTCGGCGCGGAGCGCCTCGGTTTTTACCTACACATGTAGTCCGTCGCACATCGGGTTTTATTTGGCAAATAAAGACCTCTAAACCTGTTATTATTTCATAAATCAAAATTCTTTGAACAATGTAAGTAAAGGGTCACCAAAGGAACATTCCTGCAAAGTTTGGTCAAAATTGGCCCATTGGTTTGAGAGGAGTAGATTTTTAAAGAAAAAGTTAAATGGACGGACGCACAGACGCAAGCACGGCGGACACAACGCCATGGCAATAGCTCACTGGACTTCGACCAGTGGAGCTAAAAATCAGCTAATAGAAAACTTATAGAAGATCAACCAAAATTTTGGTTGACCTTCAATAAATTTTATCAGCTGGTTTTTCAAAAATCACCACATCCATCTAATGTATGATGTCTGTCAACCGTCTCTGCTTCAAATCAAATTCAAATCAGTCTCATATTAACAAAATTATTGAAGATGTTCTGAAATTGCTGTATCAAGTGATTATCCACTGTGTTTCTGTCAATCAAAAATTGGCCCCAAGTTCTTTCAGCATTCTTATATTGAAGTTATTCCCATATATCAGTTATTGGAAGTTGAATTTTGATAGATAAGGAATCCTTTCCTTCCGACTTATTAATGCAGTGCACTTTACTGCATATGCTAAGTTTTGGTTTTGGTCTTGAAGGGAAGCTATCATATAAAATTTCAGAATAGTACTGTATTATCAGCCATTGTTTAACCCTTTCCCAGACGACAAAAATTTTAGGGTAATCTACTTCAAAAACTGCCGCAAAAGACAAAATGGATGTTATTGAAGACAGGATTTGTATAAAATATGGCACAGAAAATATTGAGACAAAAGAAGAAACTGCTGGTTCTCAGCAGTTTCTTCTTTTGTTTCAATGTTTTCCCAAGCCTTTTCTACATCAAAACCAGGTCTTGTTTGGGAAAGAGTTAACCAAAGAACTGTGATAAATTACACATGAATCAATAATCTTTTTATTAGTGTCTGAGTAAGGTGATTAACATTAGTGATTCATTGTCTTTAACCATTTCCCAAATAAGACCTGGTATTTCCGTACCGATAACATTCATTCATTCATTTATTGGCATATCGACATTATACAATGTCTTTGGCCATTTACAAACAAAAAATGAAATATGGCAAAGACTTTCAACAATATTATAACACACATGTGAGTGAATAGAAACATGTTACATAACAATAGGCTTGGGAAAACATTGAGGCAAAAGGAGAAAATGCTGATAATCAGCATTTTCTCCTTTTGCCTCAATATTTTGTGTGCTATATTATACACACATCTTCTCTCTATCATCATCCATTTCGTTGTCTGCAGTAGCATTGAAATTCAAACACCCTAATTTTTTGTTGTTTGGGAAAGGGTTAATAAGTATGTACATTTAACCCAGAACCCAGATGACCTTTCTTATGAGCCACCTGTTGAGGGACCGAGTGTACAGATTACAGCAGAAATGGTGGAAAAGGCAATCAGGAAGATGGCACAGGGCAAGGCAGCTGGCCCATCAGGAATTGTAGCAGAAATGCTAAAGCCCACAGGCACAAATGGCGCAGCTGAAATTCGTGACCTCTTTCAAGCAATAGTACAGGAAGGCCAGATACCATCAGACTGGGAGGAAAGCTACGTCGTGAGCTTATACAAAGGAAAGGGAGATGCACTCAACAGGGGTAACTACAGAGGACTTAAACTCATAGACCAGGTAATGAAAGTTCTGGAACGGGTTGTGGAGCAGCTGATCAAGCAGCGTGTGAGCATCGACGAGATGCAATATCGTTTCATGCCAGGTAGAGGCACCATAGACACCATCTTCATAATACGGCAGTTACAGGAGAAACATATTGCTGCAAACAGACCACTATATATGGCCTTTGTAGACCTCGAAAAAGCATTCGACCCAGTACCGAGAAAAGTCATCTGGTGGGCTCTACGCAAGTTAGGAGTGGATGAATGGCTCATCAAAGTTATACAGGCCATGTACTGTAACGCTAGAAGCCGTGCCCTAGTTGGAACTACATACAGCGACGAATTTGAGGTCAAAGTAGGCGTCCATCAAGGGTCCATGCTGAGCCCGCTTCTATTCATAATAGTCCTAGAAGCCCTCTCAAAGCACTTCCGCACCAGCTGCCCATGGGAGGTACTTTACGCAGATGACCCTGTAAATGTGGACACTTCCCTAGAATCCTTGATAGAGAGAATCACCAACTGGAAGAATGGCATGGAAGAAAAAGGCCTCAGGGTCAACATGAGCAAAACCAAGCTAATGATATCCAGTTCAACTCAAGTGGCTGCCAAGAAGTCTGGAAAGTACCCATGCGCCATCTGCCTAAATGGCACAGGCCAGAACTCCATCTTTTGCAGTGATTGCTCCCAATGGGTCCATAAGAAGTGTAGTGGTATCAATGGTCCACTTAAACCAGATCCAGACTATAAATGCCCACGTTGCACTGGAAGTGTTGCACCCAATGAATGCAAAACGGTAACAGAAGTATCTATTGGACAGGATACACTTTAAGTCGTCCATAGCTTTTGTTACCTTGGAGATACTCTTTCAGCTGGTGGTGGCTGCGAATTAGCCGCAACAACTAGATGCAAATTGGCCTGGAAAAAGTTTAGGGAGCTCCTTCTTATACTAACAAGCAGGAACCTCCCTATCAGAACCAGAGGAAGACTGTATTCCAGCTATGTGCGTCCTGTTATGCTATACGGGTCAGAGACATGGGCAATGACTGCTGGTATGCAGAAGAAGCTGATCCGAAATGATAAAGCCATGATCAGGTGGATATGCGGCATAAAGCCTGATGTCAGCGAGACCCTCGACAGCCTGAGCTCCCAACTGGGTATTAAGGACCTATCCCAAATCCTACAGGCCAACAGATTGAGATGGTTTGGCCACGTAGAACGTAACGAAGGCTGTTTGTCCAGAGTGCGAGCCATAAATGTACAGGAAAATAGATCTCGAGGAAGACCCAAGCTGACATGGGATGAAGTTGTACGCAGAGACCGTGAGATCGTTGGACCAACAAACACCAACCCAAATGATCGCCAGACGTGGAGAGGTAGACTCCGATCTAGACTGGGCAGCCAGGCCCCACCCTCCACTGAGGAATAATCGTAGGCCTGGATAATCAAAACCGGATGATGATGATGATGATGATGATGATGATGATGATGATGATGATGATGATGATGATGATGATGATGATGATGATGATGATGATGATGATGATGATGATGATGATGATGATGATGATGATGATGATGATGATGATGATGATGATGATGATATATTTAATTTGACCAGACAAAGAGACATTCCATACCTTGAGTTTTGGTAATGTAGCTATAACATATTCTTTGTACCCTTCAAATTGTGCACAAGGATTGCCCGTCAGATACCTACAAATTACAGTGTTGGTCACATATACCAATATACTTAAGATTGTACTTATACAAAGGAATGGGTTCATAAATAGCAGAATATGGTCCTGTAGCATAGCATTTTAAAAGTGTTTGAAAATGAATTGATGAAAAATTTTTGTATCATATGTTCTTCATCCTAATAACTCATGTTGCAAATGTTTTCTAGATCTGTTTGGTAACTCCAGAAAAACAACCTAAATACCCTTCTTATGATAAAATTGTACTTATTCAAGCATGATTGTGTAATTTCAAGCATTTATTCGTAGTAAGATTGGTTTGAAGATACAATAGGTAGTACCTTCCACTATCATCCAAAAAATAGTGTAATACAGTACTTACAGTTCATTGAAGTGATAGAGATCTTTGATTGATTCGATACTGGTCAATTCTCCGACAAAATTCACAGTCAGATCCAACTTTTCAAGTGATTCACAGCCTGAAATTTAATCAGAAATGTAGGATTTGAATTACCAAGATTTGGATGTATGTTCTTATAAATGGCTATAGGGTCTGGTGAACAGACAAGAAAGAAGATACAAATTTACTTCCAAGGCCCATGGCATAAGAAGTAAGGAACATGAACAAAAATGTATGAACGTCATAGAGGAGTGTTCTGATAAGATCTATCTTTTAAAAAAGAGTGGATAAATCAAATTGGCATTTCCAGTTGAGCAAGGATTTGTAAAAGGGTCCGTAAAGCATTTCAAATGCCCACACTTACAGGTCAGCCTGCACATAAGTTCAGTTTGGCCAGGATCCAAATTGTTCTCTAACAGTTGCTACAGGTCACGAAGAAGCTATTAGGGATCAACTTGGATCTTGTTTAGAATGCATCTTTGAGCAGGCTGATCTGGATCTATGCTAAAATATTGAGAGAAAATACTTTACCTTCTAGATTTTCAACCTTTTCCACATTATTCAATGCCAGATTCAAATACTTAAGTTTCTTCAACCGACTGACATTTTCTGCAAGTAAAAATGAGATCAAACATAATGTAAATCATTTCCAAAATGATAAAATTTTAGATTATTCCAATTTGAAAGCTGTTACAGATGACAAAGTGGGTGTTCAGAAAAATGGAATTTGTGCTAAATATAACACAGAAAATATTTTTGGCATGTCAGAAATTCAAATTATGTTTTCATAAAGGTCAACTGAGGAATATTCTTGCTGAGTCTGGTCCAATGGTTTAGGAGAAAAAGATACTTAGAGATTGTGGAAGGACAGACTGACAGATACTGGGTGACCACAATAGCTCACTTTGAGCTCAGGGGAGAAAAAGAAAATACTAATTCTTCTTGGAAAAGTCATAACATAGGTTGCATTTTTATTTCTTTAAAGTGACATTTAACGATATTTTTTCATAAATTTTACTTTTATTTTTATCTGAAAGAGCATATTTTCTTATGAAAATTCTGAAAAATTCAAGCAAAAATAATGTGCCGTTTACGAGAAATATATATTTTTGTGCTAAAATTAATCAAAATGTTGTCCACAATAGTTAGGATATATACTCGGCAAAACTGCTAACGCATCACTCAGATCTTTGTTAATATTTTTTTAATGAATGTACAGTATACCTTCAAAATTTGCACATGCTGACTACCACCATTTGATAAGAGATCTATGAAATTTCATAGTAAATGTTACCGTATCTTGTAAAATATTGAACTTTTAATAAGGACACCCTTAATTCTAAAATTCATAAAGTCTGAAATTTGATTAAAATGGAAAATTCACGCATAACTTTCAAACCTTTTGTATAGGCTGAAAGAGATTCTGTTTATAAAAGTTACCCTTCAAAAAACAAACCGACAGCTTTAACTTTTTTATGGGCGCGTAATGTATTCCCACAGAGGCATTTTTACATCACTAGTGCCGTAGGTATCATTGATGGCGTCGACGGCGACGTAGGTTTACGTAGACAAAAACGTATCGGTCTATATCTTATGAACAGTATAAGATGCAGTCTTGTTATTTCACACATAGACAGGCCCCAGCAAGACCTTTCATCTGACACTATAAAATTTGACCTTGTGACCTTGACCTTGAAAAATTGATATTTTCTTTCAAAAAGGTGCGTCTATGCGAGCTACGTTGTCCCGGAACAGCCCTTGTTATGTTAGATAGAAAATTATTTTTTTCAGACTTTAATTTCACAATAAACCGGCTTTCAAAATCAATTCAAACAAAAATGATTGAAAAAGATCACAAGTTACACGAGCCGAAAAACTGTTTTGGCCCCCCTTTCGTATGACACATTCACATAAGAAAGAAAACTTAAAAATAGTTTTATGAATGAGTGCAGAAACTTGTGGGATAAACATTTGCCAAATTATAAATCTAAATCTTTGACAATAAAGAAGTTATGCAATTTTAAAAAAGTGATGCGTTAGCTCTTTTGCTGAGTATATATGTAATTTACCATTTCTGTCTCAACTTTAAATGTGAATTGTTCGCTTATAAATAACAACTTCAAGATACTAATAGCATTTCTACGCATTAGAATAAGCTGAACAACCAATCTTTGCATCAAGACATACTTTTAAAAAATGACATTAGAATGTTATGTCCCTTTAACATATTGTTTCGCCAATTCTTACCTATTTTAGGAATAAGGTTACTCTGGAGATACAAAATTTTCAATTCTCTGCACCATTTATCTATATTCTCTATTCTGAAATAAAACAAGTTAATCAATATTTCATTCTGTCATTTACTATTTTAAATTGGAAAAAACTATCATCGATTGTTTGATATACATGTATACATTTTCTATTTAATAATGGATCTGCACCTAAAAAATGTCATTTTGTCATGCTCATGTCTGTCTGCCATCCATCTCCACAACTGCAGAGCAAAATCGGGTCAAACTTGATAAATATGGATTCCAAATGACATTTTTGAGCGTGTGTGTGTGTGTGTGTGTATTTTGTTGTGTTGTTGGTTTATATGTTTGTTGGTTTGGGGTTTTTTTACTAGAAGCCTAAATTTTCACGGAAAAAGGAAAATTCTTGTAAAAATGGAATTTTTCCACATATCTTTCGCATCTGTTAAATACATTTTTCTTAATTTGTTCATTGAAATCCCTACTCAATGGCGTTTTCATATTTTAATTTGGTGAAGCCATATTATGCAAAAAGGGAGTGCAATATCTTTATCTTTAACATATTGTCATTGTAAAAGCAAAGCCTCATATCTCGTTTTTGAAAGATTTTAACGGGGAAGGAAAAAAGTATAATAACTTTTCCCAAACTTAAAGGTTTTACTTGAAATTTGGACATATTGTTCAGAAATAATGTGTCATTAATACTGAACAGTACCGGTAAAACATCTCAAAACCTGCAAGTATTGTATTAACTGGACACACAAGATTGTACTTTGCAAATCACAAAAATCTACATACCAGGTTTTGCATTTACACCAACGATATGTGTAATTATTCCGTCTGTGAGTGTCAAATTTAACGCCTAGTAATGGATTTATCTTGGCTGTCTCAAATTTATAAAGAGAATAAATACTTCAGTATACCTTTCAATATTTTCCTGATGTAAAGACAACTCTTCCAGTGAAAAGATTTCCCCTTCATTGTGTTCTGCCTTTTTTCTCACCATCTGCTCTGTAACTGTTAAATAGAAAGGTTTTTTTAGAGTATCCAAAGCAAGAGATAAGAGGCCTGAGGGGTTAAATCTTTCCCAAACAACAAAATTCTAGGGTGATGAAATTGGAAAGGCAGGGTTCAACACTAAGGCACATCCGACAGACATTCACTGCCTGTTGCTTGCTCCGGGCTAGCTAGACCCACAAGATACTAGCCCGACTGGTCGTCCTAACTTCAAATCGAAAATTCACTTTCCCTGTAATTAACTCATCTGCTTTGTACAAAATTCACACTCGCCAGTAACATTCATTTCTCAAAATACGGTAGAATTGAGTTTAATATGTCCAACAATCCCAAAAGTGAAACTAAACAAGTAAACAGAGTAAACCTGCGTTACTCAAATGCGATCAGAGAGATCAAAGGGAACGTGGCAAACTCAGTCATTTGATGACGTGGTCTTTCCAGTTTCAATAGGATCATGTGATTTTTTCCCAATCCAAATAAGGTTACGTTTTACTATAATTTGTTTATAAATATCGCGCGTGCCAGCAAGCGCGGGAAAAGGGGATGAAGCAGTGAAAACAAAACACTATCTACCAAGTAAATACACTGATGTTAGATGGTTTTAACACCAACGCGTCGTCTCTTTCTGTTAGGCCGCCTCGTGATTTCACATAGGAATTATGTCACAGTTTGTACATATTAAACATATAACTGGACCTAGCTAGCCGAATGACGGATAATCTATCTTTCGTATTAAACAATAAGTTAGTGTTGACAGTCATGTTAATCAGCGATTGATTTACGGTTGAAAAAAATGGAGTCAAGTCTTTGAGCCACATTCGATTTTTTGACCTACTATGGCTCTTGATGTGGCAATCGCAAGTGTGAGCCCTGTCAATCATTTATCGAAGAAACAAAATTAGAAAGCTTTTTTGTATGCATTTTGATATTTACAGAAACTGCTGAAGATTCTGAGAAAAACAGATATTTCGAGATCGTACCTCAATAGATCTAGTATCGTCAGCGAAGGATGTCGGAATATACCGATAAAACCATGCACCACTAAAATTACGATCAAAACATTTTATGAACGTTTACATTGACAACTTTTGAGAAATGCAAGAAAATATCACTTCAAATTTGGATTCACGTCAGGGCTAGTAAACATCTAGTCAGGGCTAGTAGAAACTGGCAGCAGCAAGCCCGACGGTCTTGTAGCCAAAAAAGTTAATGTTGAACCCTGAACACACTGCACTTTTGTGTATGGAAATCCATGCCCCAGGTCTTTTCCCACTCAGCCAGGGTATTTAGGTCTTTCTGTAGGGTTATCTGGTCTTCATTGCACTTGATTTTGCGGTACAGGATACAATCGTCAGCGAATAACCTAGTGCTGGATTGGATTCCCTCTGGCAGGTCGTTGATGAAGATGAGAAAGAGTAAGGGTCCTAGGACTGATCCTTGAGGGACACCGCTAATGACCGGAACCTCTGATGAGCAGGCACCGTTAACCATGACTCTCTGGGTCCGGTCCTGGGGGAACGAATGTGTGTGTTCTCTCGTATTCCATAATGGTGGACCTTCTTCAGGAGTCGCTGGTGATGTACCCGGTCAAAAGCCAGAGTTCCCACTCAAATTTTTTTTTTGGGAGTGCATGCACTCCCTGGAGTAAAAAGTTGGGAGTGCAAAATGAAAACTGGGAGTGCACTAAAATACAATAAAACTGTTTGTTGAAAAGGCTGTCTTCCAGTGTGTGGTAATGATTCAGTTCAGTAATGGCGAGTGACAGGTGAAAGAATTTCAGAGTTTTGTTGACTTGAACAGAAATAGCATTCCTCAAGCCATTTTACCTTTTTGAACTTGCATCTAAACTCAATCAGTGTACATCATTAACACAAGTTGTCATTCCCATCCATTTTTGAGTTACTATTGCGCTTACGAGTTTGGAAAAACAATCAATCTGTTGACGTTTTTGTTTCAATTATTTCTACAGCAAGCAGACAGCATGGTTTGTGACACAATAATCAAATACGTGTTGATTGGTTTATTGAAGCCTATCAGCGAGTGTCTTTGAAAACAGGGTGCTCATAATAATTACTCATCATGAAACTTACATTCTGAATGTAAACAATAAAGTTGTACGCTTTAAAACTATTTCAAGGGGCAATTACATCCATACTTAACCAGTTGTAAGCAACAAAATATATTTTCATTGACTTAGAAATATTTTTTCCTGTTAAAAAGAGAACCTTTTTATGAAAAATATGTTTTAAAGCTGTTTCCATTCTATGAATTCAGTGCATGCATGCACCCTTTGCCCAGAATTTGCATGCGTGAATTTTCTTTTCTGTACGTGAATTACGCACATATGTGCGTGAATGGGACCTCTGAAAAGCCCTGCTGAAATCAAGTATGATCATGTCTGTCTGTGTTCTGTGATCGAGGGAAGAAGCTAATTCATGAATAAGTGTGAGTAGCTGGGTCTCACAGTCTGATTAAGACGAGGAAACCCTGGGAGAAAATAGGAAAATACTGGTGATCAGCTTTGCCTTTCTCCTCTCTCATTGCCTTCATTTCTAAATCCGTCTAAATAATATCTTGTTCAACTTATCCCCAAACAGCAAAATTTTAAACTGCTCCAATTTTTAGCCAAGACACATGCATGACATGAACAGATGAACTGAAAGCGATGAATTCGATGCGATCGTTTCAAAATTTGCCCTTTCTACGTAACAGTTTAAAGATAATTGAAATACTTACTTTGAACCATGATTTAACAAAATTTCTGCTCAAATGTCTCTATATTCGTTTACAATCGATGTTAATTTGTTTGTTTTTCTTTATTTTGTGACAGATTGAAACACGAATGTTTACATCGTCTAAATTTGGTTTCCTATTGAAGAGTTCTGGTTCCCAGCTCTACATCTTTGGATAACCGTAAAACCGAAAACCAAAATTTGTTGCCCCGGTGTTTGCTCATCGATGCACTCGGATATTTGGCCTTACGACGATTTTCTACCGATAGGAACCACGCTATGGGAGCCTGACCAGCGGCAACTATTTTTTCGAGCAAAAATGGCGGACATAACAAACCTGCAAGAAATAGATACTGCAAACAAAGGAAGATTTGTCACATTTATACTCAATTTTGCACGTTCATACTCATTAATATTTGAGTACATAATTATATTGCTCAGCGGCGGATCCAGGATTTCTGTGAGGGGGTTCGAATATGCAAAAAGGGGGGTTAGTTTTCCAAGTTTTACACAATATTGACTGAATTTCTGCATGAAATTGAAATAATCTGGCTTCAGAGGGGGTTCCTTCGAACCCCCCGAACCCCCTCTGGATCCGCCACTGTATTGCTTTACCACTTTTGACTCTTAAATGAACTTATTAATATTTAGATTATCTAAAATTGTGCCGACAATCTTCAAGATGTGCTGTGCTCATTATTTTAAGCGAGAAATGCTTTAATGAATCAATCAAAAATCACACTTTACTGTTTCTACTGGTTTTATTTTCGTGTGTGGACATAGATTTCTGTATGACAGAACCTTTGTGTAACTCTGAGTCATGAGAGATGTGTATTATTAGAAAAAAAACGAAAACACGAAACTACTTTACGAGAAAAACTGAACTTTTTTCCGAGCAATGTCACAATCCACTGTATGGGTAGTTCGTTCATTGTTTACACGATTTTAGTTTGGAAATTCCAGTTTTTTCTGAACGCGTTAATCGAGCAATTGAAAACTGAGAGACGTATCCTAGTGGTCAACATTTTCAGTTAATCAACTGCATGAAGGATTAAATCTCTTTAAGCAGAGTCAATCTAAATGCGCATTTGAATTATTTTAACCCTTTTCCAAAGCGTAAATTTCAATTCAAAAGTAGCTGTTTACCACAAAATTGATGTTGAAAAAATATTGGATTAGTGTAAAATAAAGCATTGAAATTATTGATGCAAAAGGAGGAAATGCTGGTTATAAATATTTCCTCTTTTGCCCCAATGCTTGCTCAAGCCTTTTTTGTTAGGAACGTGAAAACCAGGTCGTGTTTGGGAAAGGGTTGATATAGTTTTTGGAACTTGTTCATACAAATTAAGCTATCTCGAGTCAAAGGAATTACAGCACTGTCTTGATGATGAAATAAATGAACAAATAAACTAAATGGTTAATATAGAACCTACTCATCAAAGCATATTATTCACGGAATCGACCGGGGAGACCGGGGCAAGATGATACACGGGGCAAGATGATACAGAGCAATTTTAAGCAATATGGCGCCATGTATGACGCCATATATATTCTATGTTGAAGCGTCTTTTTATCATCTACATTTTGCAAAAATATTTCAGGAGTACAACAACACATACAGAAATAATACAGAAATATCGTTTTTCGGGGTATTTTAGTAATTTATTTCATTTTTACTCATTTCCTTCTCTAATGTTAGAATACGAGAATATTTTTTTGAAATCTTTTCAGGGTTAGAACATGTCATTCAAACATTTATTTGCCATTCTCATTTTCATCTAAATATTGTTTGTTTTCTAATGATACGAGTTTAAAGGTAACAAGGTGTCACGGGGCAAGATGATACAGCATAGTCGGGGCAAGATGATACAGACTGCCATCTTGTCCTGGTGACTGCCATGTTTTGCAAAAGATGTATTTAACACATAAATACAGCCCGCTAGAACTTATGAAGGTCATATATTTGTTTCAGAGTGGTTCTGCTGGTAATTCTGATGTACACATCATATTTGTCAAAATTTTGAATTCGAGGATCATTCAAATTTAGAATTCTTTAAGAGTGGAATTAATCAATTATAATCTTTTCAAGAGAGTAAAGATCTACTAGGCTATATTCTATCAATTTACTTTAATAGTGGAAATCATAATACGTGCGCTCTTTTCTATATTGTTTTTGTTTTATTATTTTTTTATTTCATTTATTTTCTTAAACATTTTCTCCTATTCGTAGATAGATATTTTATGATGAAACCATTTTATATCCTTGCAAATGTTAGTTGATTCAGAAAGAAAGAGACCATTCTAATGAATACGTAATCCATTTGGCATCTTTTCTAGCATTTATTGACTTGATTATATTGAATTTTAAATACTTTAATCCATTTCTTTATGAAGACACGAAAATAAAAAATTAAACCGTTTCAGGGCGCCATACGGCATGGTTACTTTTTTTTATTCCCACATCTTTGATAAAAAAAGATTAGTTTCTTTATTGTTTTGACATGAAATATGAACCTTTATAAATTCTGAACAACCTCGTAGTATTTTTCTCATAATTAATGTATCGTATTAATCGAAAAACGACGCTGTATCATCTTGCCCCACCACCTGTATCATCTTGCCCCGAGCACGGGGCAAGATGATACATCTTACCAGTCTGTTTCAAACGCAAAATTCCACATGTTGCTAATATTTCGTGAGTGCAGATTTCGGCCTAAATAATAGCAAAGAAACCAAATTTTCCTTTTAGTCCTAAACTGAACAGCAAAGCAAGCCATGTAAGGAGAATTTTGAAGAATTCGAAAAAGTGTATCATCTTGCCCCGGTCTCCCCTATTGATTTAAAAATAAAACATGTACTTGAACTTTGAACTTTTATTTACACATCAGACAATTTGTCCATCCTGTACAATATTTAAACATATATACATGTAACAGTATATCAATGTATCAATGTTTCGGTTTCCGGTTTTGACGATTTTTAGTATTATTTTGCTAGCTTTTTTTTTTTCAAAAATTAAGGTAGTGATGTTTAGGAGAAAAACGTTTTCGAATCAAATATGAGAAGTTCATTACATGTACACGGTCTTCGCGCGTATATAACAGCAGATGTGTTGCTTCTGCTGTTTTAGACGTGCCAAGATCGTTCGTAAAGGATTTATTTGGTTGTCAAATTCTACAGGTTTTACCGAAAACGAAATATAAAAACCTGCAATGTGGCATTTCACTAACGATATTCTAAATAAACATACAATAAAACATGTCTTTGAAATAGTATTCAATGTATATTTTCTCCTAACACCACTCATGTTCTGTCTGCCTTAGTACTGTCTCTTGTTTTTCTTGCACGCACTCTCTCATTGGCTGGTTATGACCGCGGTTATCACAAAATATGGCATCGCGTTGACTTTCAAATTTGATGTCCCGGTTTCGATCCTTGGGCGCGGCATATATCCTCTATGACATCTGGTACTTGTTTCATCAAAACATTGAAGACGTATTTCTGACTTACTGATGTCTCAGGCCCGTAGGAAGCAATTTCATATTGGGGGGGGGGGGGGGGCTAAAGGCATTGTCCTGAATATTGGGGGGGGGGGCTAATTTGGATTTTCCCAAAATTTTCAGTGTAAAATTAAGAAAATTTGGCATTTTTGGCCAACATTGGGGCGCTAAGCCCCCCCCCCCCCCCTAGGCCCCCCCCCCCCCCCCCTGTTCCTACGGGCCTGTGTCTTACGAAACAACAATCAAATCACCTAGGACTTGATGGAAGGGGCGATACCTGACTCCTTTCCTAAGCGTGTAGACTGTAAGACATTGGTACTTAAGACATAAATACGCCTTAAATCCTTTGATGAAACTGGCCACAGTCTCCTACCAAATGGGTGGACAATCTTAAACCTAAGTGGTATGAGTAGCTTCATTCTCGAAAACATCAAATGTAGTTGTGCTAGAGATGTGTTGAGAGAAATACAGGAATATGTTGGTAAGTCGTTTAAGCTTTACTTTTCATACATGTAATATAGTGTCGAAAGAGGCATTTCACCCATTCTAATCGAACATTTTGTAGATACCAGGCCGCGGCCATAGCGCAGTCAGGTGCTCCAGTCGCAGCGATATTACCATGTAGTTTAAATAAGCATTAAGGGGGAATGCTCCAGTTTCCTAAATTTTTCCAAATAAAATAATTCATTTATTTTTTGTATGCTGAAACTATATGTAATTACCAATTCAAAAATGAAATAAAAATGGATGGTCAGCGATATTGTTTGAATTTTATAGGCATTCGTATAACATACCCCTACAGCGAAAAAAATGCATAATTTCTTGCACCTACCCAAGGTCACTAAAATGATTATAAATGCTCTATAATCATCGTTTAGTCCCGAAAACGGATTTAAAGTAACGTCTTACATTCAATAAGAACAGAAAACCCAAAATATGTGCTATTATAAACGCACTTGTAAATGTGTAAAACAGCATGCTCGCGTGTTCAGTTCGATCAACGAAGCTGAAGTGTTTTATGTCAAAATTTGCATATTTTTGGAAATATTTCAAGTTCTACATCATAGACTTTGATAAAACTCCATCATTGTATTAAGCAACGTGTCCTGGTAATAATTAAAAAAGAAAATGTATAGGTCAGTACACTTTTTAGTGCATTACAGCATTTTTTTATCAGCTACACACGAATAAAATGACGTAAAACTGTGGTAACTGTGTATACACTTACAACTGTCTTGCTCTAAATACTCGATTTCCATCTTGACGAAATCAGTTTCGCATAATAAATACGCTTTTACCGTCGAAAATGGTAAATTGTAATCGCGTGTTATATTATTGAAAATATGGTAGCGAATCATATATGGTACGAAATGTTTAATTTTCTATAGTAATGACCGAGTGTTTCGAAAAACTGACGCATTCCCCCTTAAATCCCACTCATTCCATCGATATGTCTAAA
>CAVMGG010000865.1:0-21686 GCA_963680895.1 Fragum sueziense | reverse complement strand
AATATGAAAGAAGGGTTAAAACTACATCCATGTTTTTGTTATAGGTTAATGACCCCAGAGGGTGAAGGTCAAAACTATTGTTGGAGCATCTATGAATAAACACCTGTCTTACACAAGTAATGCTTAACCAGTTCCCACATATAATGACACTTTGTCACCAACCAAAATACGGATTTAGAAAGAAATGTGGAAAATGAAGAAATTGCTTGTAACAAGCAAATTCCTCAATATCAACAATGTTTACTACATAGAAAGACAAAAAATATAGATATGCGTTAATGTAAAATACAACTATTGTCGTCTGCAATATCTTTGAATTTGGACAAGTCTAAGAATTTACCCTTTGGGAAAGGGGCTAAACTTTCTTAGCTGATACAAGTAAAAATCAACAGAGTTACAGACGACAAAAATGGTGGAATTCACAATTTGCAAAATTTTCCAAACGGCAAAAATAAGACTGCTTTGAAAACTGCAGCAGACGACAAAATAGATCTTAATAAAACATTGATACTATTCATTGATCTACATATTAGTTATCATCACAGAAATGTGGAAGATACAGATTCTAGCCATTACATTGTTATAAAACAAAACATACTTAAAGTCGCAGCATTTATTCACGAGTTCATCATCCTCTCTCAAATAATAATATTTTCCCCCTCAAAACAAGAACACCCATCCATCGGGCAATCTCAAATACAATAATAACGTTCCTAAATTAATCGAACAAACTATCTGGCCAAACTTTACCATTGTGCCTACTAAAGTAGTCCATCCCTGTTGATATAATGTTTTTAATTCAAATGTAAATCCAGAAGGTCGTTGACCCATGTGGAACAAAAATTACATAAAATATTTTACAATATGGCGGACCAATAATATACTATACATTATTAGGCCTACATATGCAAGTTTCAGATAGATCTAACGGGATTCGATGGATTTTTCGTGCGGCGTCGTTAACATTCGTCCGAACCTATTCAAACGTCGTCGAAAATATTCGGCGATGAACGTTTCGCCGCCGAATGTTTAGTCGCGCACATGTCATTAGGCATGGACTACCTTAATTGCAATTTGCACCCCCCCCCCCCCCCCATAAAACATAAACATACCTATCAATTTAAATGAAGTGGCAGGATTTTGGATTGGAGAATAAAAAAAAGAGGGAAGACATACACGCACATACTTCGATACAGAATATGGATCACATCTTTACGTACACACGTTGGATAATCACGTGATACAATATTTTCAGAAAATCTTCAATAATTTGGTATAGACTGGACCGATTTGAATTCGGTTTGAAGCAGAGAATATGGACAGACGTCACGCATTAGATGGAAGTGGTTGATTTTGGAAAATTCATCTGATGAAAAAGTTATTGAAGATAAACAAAAAAATTGGTTTATCTTCTATAACTTTTTGATCAGTTGATACAGTATTTCAAAAATCCAACACGTCCAGCTTATTTCTGGCATTTCCCCACCTTCTCTGCTTCAAACCGAATTCAAATTGGTCAAGTATTAAAAAAGATATTGAAGATTATCGGAAATGCTGTATCACGAGATTACACACCTTGGTACAATCGACTTTGAAAGACGCGAGACTGGTTCTCGCTGACCAGACATAGACCGACATTTATCCCTTTCTCAAACGACAAAATTTTTTGGTGGTCCAATTCGAAAGCTGGTGCAGATAGGTAAACAGACATTCAAATGAATATGATTTGTATACGAAATAGCTAAAATATTGAGACAAAAGGAGAAACTGCTGTTTCTTCGTTTGTCTCAATGTTTTTCCAATCCTTTTCTATATGGGACGTTAAAACCCGATCTTGTATTGGAAAGGGTTATATACAAACTTATATGTATATCACAATGACCTTTCTAAATTGGGTAGGCCACTCAATTTCTTCAGATAAATGAGATAACTCCAGTAAAGACTTTTTTGCAAGAAATACGGATGCTTAGTAGAAATATGGATCTACGCACTGACTGGAACTGTATATTTAACCCTTTCTCAAACAGCAAATTTTCAAAATTTCAATTTCAAAAGCTTCTGCAGCCAACAAATGGACCTTGTGTAAGATAGAATTTGTGTACAATATAGAACGTAAAATATTGAGACAAAATGAGAAATTGCTGGTTCTTAGCAGTTTCTTCTTTTGTCTCAACGTTTTCCAAAGCGATTTCTAAAAGGGACGTCAAAACCAGGCCCCGGTTTCTCGAAAGAACTTAAGTACAAACTCATGAGTCCATGCTCAAATTTACTATAACTTCAAAGGAATACTCTCCAACGTTGAAGGGTATTAGATTGAAGTTCACGTGGATTTCGTGCGATTTGAGCACGGTGCTCAGATTTGAGCATGAGAACTTACTTAAGTTTTTTTTCGAGAAACCGGGGCCTGGTCTTGTTTGGGAAAGGGTTAAATTAAGCCATGACCAGACAGCGACATTTTAACTGTTTTTTTTTAACTAAATTCAAAGCAGTTTGAGATGGCAAGTTCAAGTAAATTGAATTTTACATGTTTCGGTCTTCCGTGGTAGAAAATTGTCACAATCAAATTCTTAATTTTCAATGATGTTTTCCAACTTCTTTCTCCTGTCGGGCGTCAAAGGCGATCACTATTCGACAATTGGTTACAGAGTTTGCCTTTTTTAACCCTCTCCCAAACGACAAAATTTTAGGGTGATCCAAATTCAAAGATGTTGCAGACGACAATTCCAAGCACATGAAATTTAAAATGTGCTGGTCTCTTGGGATAGAAAACATTGTGGGAAATGAAGAAATTGCTTTTAACAAGCAATTTCTTCATATTCCACAACGTTTTCAAAAGTCATTATCGTATAGGGAGTCAAAAAGAGTCATTGTGTGGTAATGGGTTTTAAAAAGTCTCTTCTGCATCTATTTCGTTATTAACGTTCAGTGACGTGATTCCGCTAGAATATTGTTTGGGGTGTTAGAAGCACTGGTGGTGAACTCGGCCAAAGCAAGGGACGTTTTTTCGCGATCAATGTATTCCGTCGGAGTTGGTATAAAACATCGTAACTACGGCTTTATCGAAGCCGTAGTTACGAGATTTTATAACAACACCGACAGTTTGTCAATACAAAACGGTAAACCCGGTCTGTTTTTAGGAAAATTTCATTGTCATTAGAAAAAAATATAAAAACTCGCATTTAAACGCAAAATATTTATACCTTGTTGTAGCGAAAATCGTTTTAGTTAACCAAGCAAATTTAATAATTTCTACTCAATATTTTATTATGAAAATTACATACATTTAGCAAATATGAATGAACTAGACTTGTTGACAATTTGATGAAAAATGGCTCATTGAATATTAAGTTATTTCCAAAAAGGTAAGTGTTGCTTCAGAAGTGTCTTTAAGTACCATTCCACGTAATTTTCAGAATCCGGCGGTACATGACCCTCTTGGATTTTGTTAAAAATTTGCATACACAGTATATACGGGCTAAGATTTTTGAAAATGATAAAGAAAAGTTCAAAACAGCATTGGTTGCCATGGAAACCAGTGTCATTTATTTCATCCCAATTCTTCATCTCTAACAATTAAAAAACTAAATTTATGCTCATGTTCAGGTTTTAATTCCATTAAATTAAAAAAAGGTATTGTACATTTATGTATAACAATACAAAGATGAACTTTAAGTAATACTGGTATATGACTGAAAGTAATATCGGGTGAAGATTATTAGTTTAATTTTTTTTCACAAAATTGCTTGTTTTCGAAAATTTCAAGTTTTGCAAAATTTTGATATTTTTCATGTTTTTGAAGGCATATAACTAAAAAAGTGGACTGCCAATGTTTCAATGCTTACTACCACTGAATTATATACAATCTACAGATAATATTACAAGAATAAAATAGTATGGACATATCACAGTTTTTTTTATTATTTCTTGTTAAAAATGCATATTTTTCAAAAAAAAAAAAAATCTATTTCCTTGAATGTGCCAACAGTCAATTTTTGTTGTGTTTTTTCAGATCATGCCTTCTTTATTAAGTCCCTATATCAATATTTAGTGTAGAATTTATCAATATAATACAATTGTGTTAATTTCTGAATATGGTTGCTATAGCAACCATTTACGAAATAACAAAAAAACTAGACAGCCCTGGCGGTCTGGAAGCGCTCCACAGGCCTGTTTGTTTGTCTTGTTGAATGCAATTTCAAAGGTTCAGGCTGCACAAACAAGCAAGCTGAAAATTTCAAGCAAGTAAGATCTTATGGTCAGTAAAACTCTGTGAAAGTTATTGTATTGATTAATTAATACCAATGGTTGTAAAAGTGAAAATAAAGCCGAAAATGGCAATTTTGTCAATTTCAAGGGCACGTAACTCATGAAGTAAAGTTCAGATCAAGCTGAAAATTATATCAAGGCAAGATCTTATAGTCACCAACATTCAGTACAAGTTTTGTCTTGATTAATTAATATTTGTAGTTTCAAGAGTGAAAACAAAGTCAAAAGAGAGCCGAAAATGGCAATTTTGTCAATTTCAAGGGCACATAACTCATGATGTAAGATTCAGATCTAGCTGAAAGTTACACCAAAGCAAGATCTTATAGTGACCATCATTCTGTCCAAGTTTTGTGTTGATTGGTTAATATTTGTAGTTGCTGAAGTGAAAACAAAGTCAAAATAAAGTCAAAAATGGCAATTTTGTCAATTTCAAGGGCACATAACTCATGATGTAAAATTTTGATCAGGCTGAAAATTATACCCAGGTAGGATCTTATAGTCACCATCATTCTGTCTAAGTTTTGTCTTGATTGGTCAATATTTGTAACTAGAGTGAAAATAGTCAAAATGGCCATTTTTGACATTCAAGGGCAGATAATCGTGCAGTTTCGCAGATTTTTAAAACGCACAATTTATAAAGACACATGATAGGTTGAAAAAGAGGCTTTAGAAACAATAACTTTTGTCAAGGGTTAGAAAGGATATTGTCTGAGGCAGGGTTTATATGTAAGAGATCCAAATTACGCTACCTACATGTATTACATGAATTTATAAAAAAAAAATCTATGTAGGCCCCCATACTGCCTAACTTCCCTTTTTTGGTATTACTGGAAGGCATTACCAGTAATAATGCACCGAGAAAATGCTTGATTATGTGACATATTATTGTGTTAGCTGCTTTGGTTCCATGTTTTCTGTCATAGGCTCTCATGTCAATCCCCCCAATAGGTGGAAATGTACGACTCAAATGGATCTGTGGTAGTACAGAGACGTTGTCTTTTTATTAATACTGAACATGGATGTATTGAATTTATATAAAATTCGATATTTTTTTCCTGAAAATGTTCATGGAAACATCAACATACATCAACATTCATAATCAGTCATGAAAAAACCAAAACAAAATTTTTTATATGTGATGTATGCTAAAGTATTCTAAATATTGATAATTTATTCTGTATAAAAAGCTATTATTCCTAGAGGTTGATCTCTTTTTACTGGCCATTAATAAAGGGAGGTAATCGGAGGTAATCTTGAATCTATTTTTAGCACAGAATCCTTTGTTATTAGGGAAAAATATGAAACTTCAAAGGCGCATATTTCCGAAGAAATACACATTCAGACTATTTTAATTAAGTTACAATAAACTTGAATCTACTATGCATCAAATAGAAATATTTATTTATATATTTGTAATCCACTTCAAAGCAAAATTAGTGTTTAAAAATGGCATAGATTGCATTGGCCGATATAGGAAAACGAAATTATTTTCTGAATTTTAAAATAATCAGAAATTTTATGAAAAGCAAATAAAGTAAACAAAAAACATTTGTAATCGTCATAAAATAGCATAAACTTCAATTTCTGATGAAAAATTGATATATATTTTTAAATACCATGTACCGTCAAAATGCAGGAAATGGCTGATTTTTATGTGGAGTGGTACTTAAGTGTATAACAATGTTGTAAGTTTAGTCCATTCTATTTTGTCTCTTTTTAAACGACTTCGATTGTGCCACGAGATATTCTGATACAACTGGTATCCAACTTTTTCCTGATCTTATGGAACTTTTGCTCTCTTGTTTACAGATGATGTATTAGTAAGTGATTGGTCTCCGGGTACAGCTCAGTAATCTATATAAAATTCAATGAATTGAGCATGCAGGTCAATACTAAGCGCTTTTGAACGTACTCTCAAATACTGAAAAAAGTTGTCATTAGACAGTGTGGGTGAAAAGCTGGACATGACAAAGAGTGTTTTAAGAAAACAAGCCGTTAAAAATACGTACGTCTGTATACGTTTGTGTCATTTTATAAGTAAAAATATTCCTGTAAGTGTTCAGAGTATATGACAAATAAGACTAAATGAAGTTTTTATTACTTTATCAAACTATTGTGCAGTTTTTACCTTATTTCACAGTTTTTACCTTATCTTATAACACCCAAGCATGGTAAGAGGAGCAGAGGACAACCTATCACGACAATGGTGGATGTCCTAATGCAGGATTCAAGTGCAGCAAGCATAGATGAACTCAGCACCTGTATGATGAATAGGGAAGATTGGAGGTGTCAACAGCGTGTCCGTCTGCGGACGACCTGATGATGATGATGATATAACACATTTTTCAAACTTTTTCATTCTTAAGTCAGCGATATTATTTTTACATTGATCTGAAATTTGGGGTCTTGACCAGTCTAATTGTTCTGTGCGCATTCATGCACGAAAATGGTACACGGACTTCCTATCAAACTCTGTAAATAATGCAATTTTGGGAGATTGAAGTAGATATCCTATTAACATTCAGGCATCAGGCAATAAAAGCCGACATGTTTGGGTGGTCGGTCAAACGTTGTGCATCAACATGGACTAAATCTTGATAACTCCGAATTACGTAAACTTGATGTCTGTATGTCCAATTTCCTTCTCTATCATCTCATCAAATCTACACACTAAATCTTCTGGAATGTCTTTTCTCCAACCCTCAATCTCACCTGAAAACAAAAGGAGATAAATACAGTGATAACTTTTCGATTCGCAGTAGATTTGCATTTGTACGTATTTCATCATAGATAACGTAAACTTAATTAAGACCAATCTCTTTTTCTATCGCCCCATCAAATCTAACCACTAAATCTTCTGGAATGTCCTTCCTTTTTCCAACCGTCAATTTCACCTGCAAATAAAAGGAGATGCAAATTGTAATTCACTTTGGATTGGCATTTATGTATGTTTTGCTTCATATATTACGTAAACTTATTGCCTGTCTGCCCAATCTGTTTCTCTATCAACTCATCATATCTACACATTAGATCGTTACCATCATTTATCTTACCAAAAAATATTGTCAGAATTTAACGATTGATACAGGTAATGTTGAAACTATTGAAGAACACCATGGTTCTTGATCAGACTGCGCGTGTAAGCACACTGATCTAGAACCATGTGGGGCTCAAATGACCCAAGGAAACTTTGTTCCAGATTCTGACTAATATATTTTTCCGACATTTTTGCATGACTTACCTGTATTTATAAATCGCCCAAATCCTTCATTTGTTTTGAATTTGTCAGGAAAGTGGTCAAAATTGACTCCTTTATTATCCCTCATTACGTTGATGGATGTCGCCTCGAATATTCTGTCTATATCGTCCTCTGAAAGGTCTCGTTTTAGAAAGTTTGCAATACGACGGATTGTTCCTCTTCGATCCTTAAATGTAAATAATAGATAACCGGGATACCGAAAGAAGAAAGAAAAGAAAGAAAGTAGAGATGATATGGAAACGGATGAAATATCATTTTCTCTCTTTGAGTGGCACAGTGGTTAGCACACTCGACTTGAAGCCCGTTGAATACGAGTTCGAGCCCCATTCGGGTAAAGTGTGTCTTTCGGCAAGACACTTAATTGTCATCCCCAGTCTACCGAGCTGTATGGAGTGGGTAGCAGTGAGGTAAAACTTACTGCCTCTTCTATAAAAAATAAAAAGAAATTAAGGGCCTATAGAAGCTTGAATTAGCTTATGTACATAGTACATCAGGCCCCAGTTTCTCGAAAATACTTAAGTACGTTCTCATACTCAAATCTGAGCACCGCGCTCAAATCGCACGTAATCCACATGAACTTCAATCGAATACCCTTCAACGTTGGAGAGTATTCCTTTGAAGTTGAGCATGTTGTCATGAGTATGTGCTTAAGTTTTTTCGAGAAACCGGGGCCTGGTCTCGAAAAATATATGAACTCTATGGAAAGGAAAGTTTAAATTCTTTACCAGTAGGAGTATCGAAAACCGCTTTTACTTTTAAATGCATTAAGTTGCAATGTGACATTAATAAGAAATATCCAAAATCACAAATATACTTTTTTAGGATGTACGAATATTGTTATAATTATATAGAGCATTAATACTATGGATTCCTTTATAGGTGTAAACCTTGCACTTTAAAAAAAATCGTGCATGCAATTTTCTACACTATTATGATCTAGTTCCTTGAATGGTACATTTTCTTCTACTTTGTTAATAGAAAATGTTCTACCTTGACTGTTTGTTCATACTGTAGAAACAGGATGTTTTCTTCATCACGACGATCCCAGAACTGTCGTACATGAAGGCCCCACGGACATGCAAAACCTGGAACGTACAGTAAATTGATTTATACTCGTACCTTACTATAGTTATCATGTAACATTCGCAAAATTAGAAGATGAAATTCCACAACACAAGACTTTGAGAACCCGACTTAGCTGACGTCAATCAGATACCGCATTTGGAAAGCGAATATACGGTAAAATTGGAAAAAAGGACAATCTAGATACAGACGACGAACTTGAAGTGAAAAATATCTAGACTGACAATCGCCACGATATCGGACGTCACGATATCATTACATGCATCTGATATAGCTAATTTCATTTGACATGACACTGACCTATATGCAAACGTGTTCATATTTTGCAAATAGCGCAACATACTCCAGAAGGACTTGTCTCATAGTACACATGTATCGAAGGTATACAAGAAAATAGTATTGAATTATATCAAGGAAAAGGACATACGTACGAGGGACGGTCGGAAAGTAGTTGGACTTTTGACTAGTTCTCTAAAACCATTCAATTTTTTCACAAAATTCTTTCTACACTGTTACAACTAATTGTACATCTATGTCTATGCATTTTGTCATATTCGTAGGAGCTTTATTATTCCCACTATTAACCATGAAGTAGACCCACTGTATTAGGTACAGTGTAACAGCCAGTATCAAAGGCGCCCTGGTCTCAAATTTCTTCCCAGCAAGCATTTTCTCCAGTTTTAGACACAAATAAACGTCACGTGGGACGAGGTCTGGGCTATAAGAAGAGTAAAACAACTATTGTCATGTGTAATAGTTGATAATATATACTGTAGATGCGGTGGTATGGGAGCATTCGTAGTCGTGAAGTAGAAAACATTTTCTTTGCTAATCTGGGACGCGTTTACTTCAGCATGTATTCTTAGATTTTTCTGAATTGCTTCAGAATTCTACTTTGCAATGCCAATTTTTTACCATTTGACATGAAATTAGTAACTATCAATCCTCGTGAATCTCCAAAAGCATCAAACATGACTACCAACCGAAGGTAACTGCTTAATCTTTTGAGGGGATGGGGAACCAGCTCGTTTCCGTGACTGATTTGACTGATTTTCTTATCCCAAGTTCGGAATTATGAACCCTTATTTAATCTTCAGTGATAATGTAGTTCAAACACTTAACTTCTTCGCGATTAAAATGACTAAAATGTTCTTTGGTTTTGGTTACCCTTGTTGTTCCTCTAACAAATAGCCTATGATACATAAAACACCTATCACATATAAGTGGACAGAATATTGTATGTATACAACTATCTTTGAAAATAAACTGACCACATTATTGGCAAATGTATGAAGATTCCACCAATATATAATGTGTTTTTTCAGTTGTAAATGGAGAGACAGCAGAACGAAAAGTCCAACTACTTTCCGACCGTCCCTCGTATGATTTATGATAATAAGAGCTAAGGCTGTGCAATGTCAAATGAAAATTTATATGTTATACATTGTACTTGATAACACTGTTGCTTGTCAAAGTATCATTGTTTTTGACTGGTTGAATACATTTGACTAAAATAATTAAGAATTAGCAAATATCGCAATACAATTTCAGGGAAAGTTAGCGCTGAATCGCGTCTTTGTGGGCGTATATGCTCAAGAAACATCATGACCTAACCCATTCCCAAGCAATATCTGGTTCAGGTTTCACGAAAAAACCTAAGTACATACGCATGAGAACATGCTCAGTTTTAATGGAATACTCTCCAACGTTGAAGGGCATTCGATTGAAATGCACTTGGATTTCGTGTGATTTGAGTACGGTGCTCAGATTTGAGCCTTAGAACGTACTTAAGTATTTACGAGAAACCGGTGCCTGGTTTTGACATCCTCAATAGATGATTCTTCAGAAAACATAGAAACAAAAGAATAATAACATTTTCTGCTTTTGCCTCAATGTTTTCTTTGTTGTATTGTAGACAAAGGGGGTGTCTCAAATCTGCCCAGGCATAAATTTTCTTTTAATTCTGCATGGTGATAAAGGACCATATACAAGCTATGAAAATGCAATTAGTATCTAAGATAATCCAAACTGGATTCTAAAAAGCCACCTTGACTTGTTCCCACTATGACATGAAACATGGCCCCTTTTTCATGTGTCCAAAAGCCTTAGTTCTGTGTATTTTCAAGATCTGTCAATTGAATTTGATCCAAGACACATAAGGCATTACACTCATACCAGAAAAGCTATTTGAGAAAATTGTTATGAATGTTTTTTATTGAATTAATAAAGAAAATATGCATATTTTTTCTGCAAAATTTCGGAAAAGAGTACAATTGAATTCCAAAGTTAAGTATGTTGGAGTCTTTGTCAAGATTCCATATTATCACAAAAACATGCTACATATTTCCTCTTACTTTGAGCTAAATGATATAGAAACCCAAAACCGGTAACAATATCATATAATACATATTATTGATGAAGGTGATGTTTTGGTCCAAAACTTGTATTCGGTAAAAATTTTATTGTGCTCCTAAAAACATTTTATATTCAGTAAAATCAACTGTAGCATACAGTACAAACCTACAGCAATATTCATGCCCAAAACACTTAATGAAAAAAACATAGATTTAATATAAATATTACTTTTATTTACATAATTACATGTATGGAAGCCAAGATAGGCATACATATACACATTGCCAGTTTTTTTTACTATTTGGTGACAATGTCTATGCACCATTTTTAGTGAGACTATGACATGCAATAAATGTCAGGCCAAATGTTATGAAATTGAAAAGACGCATAGAACCGGTACGGTGAAGCATCAAAAGTTGCCAGGTAACCAATACATAACCAAATGTTTTTGCTGTAAGTGCCACTAATGAACTAACATGATATGGAAGGCCCCCTATGATTCAGTAAAAGACCGTTACAGCATTATATCTTTTCAGTTACACAGTTGAAAATGTGCTTGTTTATTTCAAAATGTGGCCCTATAGGGATAAATCAGGGTGCAATTATTTCCTCAAATTATTTTTCTGACCATAGCTGAACCTGTATTGATACACAATTTATACACATTTCAATGATGTCATATGATTAACACGTTGTTTAGCCATCAATAGCCCTTAATAGTCACATTGGAGCTGGATTATCTGATTCTGATGCATTACAACAATATTTTCACTTTTGCACGATTATCAAATGCCATCAGAGAAATCGGTGCTTTTTCTGATTTGCTTTCTCATGTTTCAAAAGCTCTATCAATAACTCTTGCTGTTAGCTTTCATGAATCACGGCTGACTTGAATAATTTAAAATGATTTTATAGAAAATCCCCTCTCTTTTTTGTAAAGTAGTATCTAATGTGACCCTGGACAAAAATATTGTAACCAACTTTGAAGTCTACCCCTAAGCAAACTTACATACAAAATTTAAAACCTCATTGTTGTGCAAAGCTTTACAAAAGAGCTTATTTTTATTATATGAAATGTTTCCCCTTTTATGCTGCCACAGCAACAAAAGTTTATGACATTAAGAAATTCTAATACACAGAGCTGTACTCCTTTAACCCAAGGATACTTTTCATCAAGTTTCAAAAAGATTTACATATTAGATTGGGAGAAAAAGACTTTTTGAGAAAATGCCAACAAACAGACAGACACACGGACAGATGACAGGAAATGACCGAAAAAATGCCTTGCATCTTGAATTAGCACCAGGTAAACTAAAATAACCAAAAAAAAAAAAGTAAACAAAACATTTGAAAAGGTCATTTTTTAAAGAATCTTAACTTTGTCCATTCTTGGAAATGTGCACTATTCAGGGGGAAATTCCAAAAGCAACATGTTACCGGTTTTATTTTTTCTCAATATTTCACAATAATCATCAGTATATTTGTGCGCAACTTTTACATAATTTTCAAATCTTGACAAAAACTGGAACAAAGAAACTTTTTAGAACAGAATTTACTTAATTTTTTTAAAAAAACAATGAATTTTTGGGTTACCCCCTTACATCAGTTGATATAAAACATTTTTTTGTTCATAATTATATGTATTTTTGTTTCATACAGGATCACGGACTACTGGGGGTTATATTTAGAATAAATTACGCGATGAAACTAACAACCAGAACACTTGCACACTGTTTTAATCAGGGTACCCTCTTTTTTCACGGTGAAAATTTAAAATTCCAAGAAAATTGTTTTCTGGAATGTGCGATTTGAAACATTCCATGAATATGAACCGTTATCTAGTGTACTAACTTCACGCCAAATTTCATTAAATTCCGAGCGTGGGCAGACTCCCATGTTATTTTTCCTATTCGTGATACACCCCCTTTGCTTTTATCAAAACCATCTCGTCATCGTAAGCAGTTTTCATATTGGACAACCCTTTCTGTTTGGGAAAGGGTTAAAACAGATTGATTACGCGCAGTATACGGACCATAATGTTAAAAGGAATTTACTTTTTCCATCTAGGAAGTTTTCCAAGTATTCTCTCATTGTGTCAGGTACTTCTTGCTTTAAATACCGCATCAATCTGAACATGGATGCAGCTGCTGACTTTGGGTTTCGCACGGTGTAGATTATCTGTAAACATACAAATATTACGTACAAATTGTTGCTTTCTAACAAAAACCTTGTAATTGCAGCTTAAAATCAGCTAGTTACGAGATTTTGTTGAAAATTGACGATATGTTTGTTTTTATCCTTCTCCCAAACAAAACGTCTTATTAGTTCCAACGTAATTGTTTTACACTATTTTAGACGAAAACTCAAAGGTTAGTGTTCTCCCTCTCGGTTCTATTATGGAAATATACCAGTACCCGCGCGTGTATCGACCAGTGAGAAGCCAAGAGTAATCCCCGCTACGTGGAATCGAACTCGGAACCTCTTGATGGAAAAGCCGACGCTCTAACTCTCGAACACGGATAACTTTTTGTTATTGATTTCAATGCTTCAAGGAAATCATTAGACAAGAGACGACTCTTATGCGTGAGACGTACAGAAATATTGCAACTGACTTTAACGCTTAGCAATAACAACTTGGAAAAAACGTACAAAAAATATCGTAGATTCTAATTGCAGCTTGCTTTAAGCTGCAGGTACAAGTTTTTTGGAAGCAAATTTTGCACAATTTGATTCTCTTTGCAGCCACCTCTCTCTGCACTTTACCATTCTCTGCATAGGTCACCACACAACATCTTCCGGTTCTCCTCACTATAAAGAGTGCTATCAAAAGCAAAGATTAATGAAGTAACAGTCATTCGAATATTCAATATGTAAGTCTGAAGTTATACATGTAGATATTGATTGTGTGACTAAAAATGAAACATTCAATAAATCATGTCTCTAAGAGAAGAAAAGACCGACGTAGTAATGGATCAAAAATCAGTCCAATGGCCTTACTTGTAAATGGGTCAGTAAAGTTTAATGTACTATGAAATATATTCAAAGATATAGATACCGGTAGTTAATTTACACAAACGATAAATATGCATATGAAGGTTGTAATAAAAATAGATACAACAACTCCTGCATGGAATCAAAGTGTTCAAAGTATTCAAATGGATTATCAAAGTACCTAATCAAAGTACTCTACTTCTGGACATGCCTACATTATTAACAAATTTGCTTCCCAACAGTACTTTCAGTACTTTGATTGTTTAAAAGCAGCACAATGCTAAACTATAATTACATGTATATATTTGTGACCCGTCACGCTAAAAAGGACCTTATCTGAAGTGTGAAAAATATCGACCCTAGTCAGACTGCGCAGTCCGCGCAGCCAGACTAGGGCCGACACTTTTCACTTTTATGTAATTTTCTAAATTCGGAAAGCTTTCCCTATCTTACTATATGTTCATTTTTTCGCAAACGGGATGTGGTTGACCTGTGCTGAGTCTGTAAAGTTTGTCAAAAGTTTTATTTTTGGAGTTCGGATAAGGTCCCTTTTAGCGTGATGGGTCACATTTACCCACCCGTCCTTTCCCAGCTTTCAATTCTGTGGGCAGTAAGAAATAATGTAGATGGGACTTGATCATTCGTGCTTCATCATGTGGTAGGGAGTTAACGAGTTTGCATCCTCTGTGGATTGAAAAGGGGCATTTTAGTGTCAAACCTTTCCGAAAGTAGCACACAGAAAGTTAGTTCTCATTTAGGAATACTCGTATATATAGGAATGAAGGAAGAAAACGTCAAGGACAATTAACATGACCATAAACCATATATTTGTAACAAACAAAAGTGATGAGTTTTTTAATCCTGTTTCGTATGTCGAAGGTTAACTTGTCCCAGGAATAATTCTTCCAAATCATCAACAGAATACACCACGGCGGGGAATCACGTGACATAACAATATAAGAAAATCATCAATACTTTTGTCAATCAAGTGTATGGAATTTTGTAAATACATGTTAAAGAATTTTACAGCTAAAAGTACAATCAAATATATGAAGAGAAAATCTTATTTCGGCAATACGCCGAGTTTGTGGAAATGGCACGAAAAGCCTTAAGTAGTTTATGACAAACTAAAAGCAAACGGCAAACTAATGTATAGTCCGATCACAATATGATTGCACTTATGTACAAAAAATTGGCTGGTGTACACAACGCAATGCCGAAATCTAAACTATGCGTAGGTTTGATTTTTTATGTGTCTCGCACCTGCAAAATTCGAACCAATTCATACAAAATTATATTTAAAATTGAGACGCCTTCCCTTGTTTACATATTAAAGGGGCATTTTGTAAACATGTGCCATGGTAATGTGACTGGACTATATAACAGCGACGATAAAATTTGATAAGTTGTTTCTATTTTACGAATGCTTTGTTATGTACATACTTCGGCGTATCCCCTATGTTAGAATTAACGTCAATGTTAGGAAATCTATCATTTATTGGTATTGTTGTGTACATACTGCGGCGTATCTCCAATGCTAGAATTAACATCGATGTGTGGAAATCTATCATTTAATGGTATTGTTGTGTACATACTGCGGCGTATCTCCAATGCTAGAATTAACATCGATGTGTGGAAATCTATCATTTAATGGTATTGTTGTGTACATACTGCGGCGTATCTCCAATGCTAGAATTAACATCGATGTGTGGAAATCTATCATTTAATGGTATTGTTGTGTACATACTGCGGCGTATCTCCAATGCTAGAATTAACATCGATGTGTGGAAATCTATCATTTAATGGTATTGTTGTGTACATACTGCGGCGTATCTCCAATGCTAGAATTAACATCGATGTGTGGAAATCTATCATTTAATGATATTGTTGTGTACATACTGCGGCGTATCTCCAATGCTAGAATTAACATCGATGTATGGGAACCTATTTTTTAATGGTGTTGTTGTGTACATACTGCGGCGTATCTCCAATGCTAGAATTAACATCGATGTGTGGAAATCTATCATTTAATGGTATTGTTGTGTACATACTGCGGCGTATCTCCAATGCTAGAATTAACATCGATATGTGGAAATTTATCATTTAATGGTATTGTTGTGTACATACTGCGGCGTATCTCCAATGCTAGAATTAACATCGATGTGTGGAAATCTATCATTTATTGGTATTGTTGTGTACATACTGCGGCGTATCTCCAATGCTAGAATTAACATCGATGTATGGGAACCTATCTTTTAATGGTATTGTTGTCGACTTCTCGAAGTCCAGTGTCTGTATCAGGAACACCATGTGCTGTGTCAACGTTGTCCCTGCAATGAAATACTTGTTTTTGTTACCAAATCCCACAGATTGACTCTTTTTGACGCCCAATCAGATAAAAGCTTTGGGAAAATATGGGAAATGAAGAACTTGTAACATTCGAAATGTAGTTCCCTACCCAAAATATTCGAATTATACAAAGTTTAATTCATTTGAAATTGTCGTCTGCAACATATTTGAATTTGGACACGTCTGAAATGTTGCCGTCTGGTTATGAAATTCAAGACGTCAAGTATCATGTAGGGTTCGATATCAGCCTATGTCGTCGCATCCGTAGTTTCGTCAAAACGAATACTATATAATGTAGTTCGGTCTTTTGGAATTTGAAAGATTAAGGTAGTAGTTCAACCCAAATGAGGTTACGGGTACGTAACGAATGTCGAATGTTAACGACATTGTGAGAAAATTTCCAAAATCGCGTGGATCTCATTAGGGATGGACTACCTAAGAAATAAATTGTTTACACATGACTAATTTCATGTATAAAAACAAACAAACAAACAAACAAACAAACAAACAAATAAAATACAAACAAATGCATACCTGATCTAGGAAAGCTACAGACCCAGATGTCGTCTGGTCTACAGACGAGGTCCCGGATGTGATCAAACTGGACATCATGTATTTGTATCACGCCCCGATACTCGACCAGCTTAATCTGCTTCAGATCGCGTTTTTCATCCGACATGTTGACGACACAGTTATAAAATGCCCGAACTTTGATAACCTCATTTGCTGCTTTTTCTTCAAAAACCTCATAACTATAAAGTTTAAATTCGGCACAATAGGACCGAAACTTTGGAATAACCTTCCAGTCAGTTTAAAATCATGTGAAACGATTGAAAGTTTCAAAAAACAGTTGAAAACTCATTATTTCACAAATTTTAATTCTCTGTTTTAACCCTTGTCCAAATGACACAATTTTTGAATGCTCACCTTTAAACCAGTTGTAGACGACAAAAGGATTAAATCCAAAGTATATAAAATGCAAATTATAGCATTAAATAACACACTGAATAGATGCTATTGCTTATGGCCAATTGTTCAGTCATTGATTCAATGATTTTTGCAAAATAATTTTAGAACATGCACATAAACATTTTCAGCATATGCCAGCGTATGAATTTTACACTCCATCATACGTTTCTCACACGCTGAAGAACCTAGAGATAAGCTAAAAGTACTAGATGAAGAAGAAAAAGAAAAAAATGTCCATTTCAGCATCATCTTGCAGGCATCTTAAGCGTTGTTGAACAAGAGGGACAAGATATATCGCTTGCATATACACTTAAAGACACTTCTAACGCAACACTTACCTTTTTGGTGATAACTTGAAATTTAATCAACCATTTTTCATCCAATTTTCAACAAATTTAATTCATTTACAATTGCATAATATCTGCAATTTTAATTAAAAACATTGACTAGAAATGATTGAATTTGCAGTTCATATAACATGACTAGAAAACAAAAAGTCGCAAAAAAGCTGTGCGAGCCGATAACGTAAAATCATGTTATTCATGTAACAGCAGTAAAGTTTATGGCATTCTGGCGTGGATGGGGCCTTTAAATTAGACTTGGCAAAACCATGAATTAATTCTTTAAAAAATCAACCATTGTGCTAATCAATGCCCAACTTTCCCATTCTATTTCGTGCTCTAACCCATTACCAAAAAACAAAATTAGGACCTGTCCAAATTCAAAGATGTTGCAGACGAGAATATAAAGTGAATGAATTTTGACATTTATTGATGATACTAGGTAGAAAATATTTTTGGAAATAAAGAAATAGCTTGTCACAAGCAATTTTCTCATTTTCTACAATGTTTTTGTATGCCTTTATGTTATTGGGCGTCAAAAAAATATTATACTAAAGGAAAAAAGAAACGCAACAAAAAATAAATTTGATCACACGTTTTGTTTTTGTCTTTCTCAAAATCACCTTACTTCGAGTACTTTTTTCAATGCATAGTAAGACTTCATCATTTGACTTTCTAGTTTCAAAATTTCATCAAGGTCACAGCTTGCACGTGCCTTAAATATGCGTTTAAATGAGAGCGATTTGGCGTCAATGTTTAATGCGTTCTTGCACGCAATCCAATATGACGTTAACGATTCCTGGCTAAAATTTGATTGCTGTACTGTCCATGAATAGCATAAACAGTTTTTCTCGATAACAGAATTCCTTTCCGTAGGTAAAATAAGCGAACGTTATGGTCCTGGCCTCGTGACGTTAGACGCTGACGAACGCTTTTCGGGCGGCCGTCAGTTGTTCCGTTTGTTCTAAGAAGTTATCTCGAGCAATATTTTGTCAATCGATGTACTCCAAAGTCAGCAACAATTGCGGGTTGAGATGTTCCATTCGTAAACATCGCAATTGCTGACGGACGACGTCTTTGCATAAGTTGCAAAATGGTACGAGGGATTAAACCCAAACAAAAATCATTGCCTTTTGTCAAGTCGACGTGCATCTACACAAATCAAAAGAGTTTTAGGTAATGTTTGGGTTTTTAAAGGTTTGTACGTGAGAAACGTGTAAACGTCTATTTTGACGTTATCTCACAGGTAAAAGAGATGTTCTGACGTAAACACAAAAATCAATATCAAGATAAACTTCCCTGTAAAAATAAGTAACAACTTTGACTCAATAACATAAAAGAATTAAGAGAAATAACAAAAAAATAGTTGTTGCGTTTCTTCTTTCCCCTAGTACATATTGGAATGGGTATTTGTTGTCTGAAACAGCTTTCAAAATGGAATCAGCCTAAGGCTTTGTCTTCTGGTAATGGGTTGGAAGAGTTGGAACATTATAAAACCTAGTTCAACATTTTGGTCATCAGATAAACTATATAAAAACTCTTCAATGTTTTAGGAACTCTTGGACAAAGGTCTGAGATAGGTATAAGTGCTTAGTAGCTTATGATAAGCCACTGAAGTGGCACAATTTACGTAGAACATTTCCACTTACATAGGACTGGTGAATGTCTTATCATTTTGAAGTTTTGATATACTTGTTGCAAAGTTTGGTGCTTTTTCCAGAAAACAAATGTTACATCTGTCCCAATAGGAAGGGGCTCTCCAAATTGATTTTTGCAAATTTGTGAATTTTTAGTTCAATAAAGGAGAAAACGTTGTAGAGTAAAAGAGAAAAAATGCTGGTAATTGGCATTTTCTGCTTTTCCCATGATGTTTTTGAAAACCTTTTCTCTGATAAAGAGCTAGTCAGAACCAAAAGTTGTTATGGAAAGGGTTAAAATTTTCTACAGTCATGCTGCTTTGTTTGAAGAATTTAAATTAGTTTTCCAAAGACAAAGGATATTTATTTAAGTTTTGAATGAAATGTTTGCTAATTCATATTATCCCACCTGAGCACGAAGTGCTTAATAAAGTGAGCCATTGTGGTTGCTTTTTGTCCGTCTGCATCCGTCCGTCTGTCCGTCCGTCCGTATGTTCAACACTTGGTGTTAACACTCTAGCACCAACACATATTGACAAAAATTCATCAAAATTATGTATGACCATAAGTTGTAGGATGAGTTCGATTTTGGGTTAGACCAGGCTAGGAAGTTGGGAGTTATGTGCCATTGAACATCAAAAATATCTAGTTTTGACTTTGTTAACACTCTCTGTTAACACTCTAGCATCTACAATAAAATCTAAAATGAAATCAAATTTAGATCTGATTTGATGAAAAAGTAATGAGTTATGTGCCCTTGGATTTTACAAAATTGATGTTTTCAACTTTGTTTTAATCCAATAACCACAAATATTGAGCAATCAAGACGAAACTTGGACATAATGTTGGTTACCATAAGATCTTGAAGTTTACGAATTTCAGCATAATAGGACTAGAAGTAAGTGAGTTACCTGCCCTTGCATTTGACAAAATTGCTGTTTTTACTTTGTTTTTACTCTAACAACAACAAATATTGATCAATTAAGACAAATCTTGGACACAAAGTTGGTGACCATAAGTTTGTTTTCAGTCTTATAGTCACAAATATTAATGACTGCATACAAGAATGTTTCTCATGTCATATTGGCATAGGCGTAGGAATAGGGGGTCAGGGGCAGCCCCCAATAATCTAGAAAAGGGGGCTGACACCCCTATGGCCCCCATAATACACACATATTTCCATTTACTTTAAGGTTTGGCCCCAAATATTATAAACCTTCCTACGCCACTGAAATTTGGTTCGGGTAACCACTGATTCGCTGCAAAATATCCCATACATCAATTTTAAAGTACAAATTTGACGTATCGTGAAACTTGTGTCACTTAAAAGAATTTCTGGTCAAAATATTGGTTATAACTTTCATCTCGTTAACCTCGAAATTGATTATCATATTCAGTCGAAAAATAGGAACTGGTTATAGCACCAGAAGTGTGTTACTTGTGATAGAAACTGAGATACCGCGTAGGAAATATCAGCAATATTTGTGTGTATTAGAATGCACTGGAAAACATAATCTGAAGAGGTATTTCTATCGGAATATTTACATTTAACTTTTCTTTGCAAGGTGGCTTCAGAAAGAATACAAACGATCACAAACACTTTTAAAATGCTCGAATATTGCGTTAAACAGTGAATTACTCGTTTTGATATCACCACATAGGGTAACAGCTGAATTGTTATCATTTTGTCCTTGTAAGTTGTGCAAATGGTTAATGATTGTCAAACAAACAATCTTTTTGATGTTGGGTTATAACATTGGCCACAGCTCACGCTATATCTCGAGATGCTTTATATGCTCTGTAACAGCTAGGTTATAGTGGTATATTTGAAAATGCGATAACTCAGCAGGACTTACAATGTTATGGGTAAAATTTTAACCATACATTGTAGACATATGACACTTTATTTTAACATAAAAATTGTGCTCATACAGAAAAGTTCATTTTTCAAAATTTTCGTTTTTGTAAATGAGTCAATTTTCATGGAATGGCTGACTATGTATTTTACTACAATTGATATTTAATTTATAGCTTTTTCCAAGCAAGATGGTTTTTTTTATCTTTTTCCCGGACACAATTTAAAAATCAACTAACATGTTGCAATAATATTGCACTTTCAATAGTAACACTCGATAACTTGAGATAGATTTAAAGAAGATGTTGAAATTCTAAAATATATGGCACTGTATTCCATTATAACTCCCTGAGTTTTGTCCATATCATAAACTGTTCATGGTGGTTCAAATAATTCACTGAAAATTCATAGGAATTGAGAAGGAATCACTTTTCCCGATTTTCTGTGGTAACCCAGAATTACGTAAACTTGATGTCTGTATGACCAATTTCCCTCTCTATCATCTCATCAAATCTACCCACTAGGTCTTCTGGAATGTCTTTTCTCCAACCGTCAATCTCACCTGAAAACAAAATGAGATA
>CAVMGG010000864.1:0-24310 GCA_963680895.1 Fragum sueziense | reverse complement strand
GGGGCTAAGATACCCCAGGGTAGCTTGGCCCCCGGGGCCAAGCTGCCCGCGGTAGCTTAGCCCCCGGGGCCAAGCTGCCCAGGGGCCAAGATAAACTGATACACCGGTAATCAAAGATACATGTTCGTGTAAGATTAGCTCAATTTGATTAAAAAAAGGCGTTCTTATACAGTAGCACATGATACCAATTTCAACCCTCTTCCACCCCACGAATCATATATCACGGCGGGAATCACCTGACATAACATTTTCTATATTTTCCAACAATTCTGTCAAAAGATGACCGATTTGAAAAGAAGAATTTAAGCAGAGACAGCGGGAACACTCCATGACTTTGCTGAATGCCAAGGATAATCTTTGAAAATCAGCTGATATAAAAGTTATTGACGACCAACCAAAACTTAATCTGGTCGTCAATAACGTTTTTATCACTTGATTTGTAAAGAGTTACCACCCATCTGATATCAGGCGTTTTACACTTTTTTCTGTTTCAAACCGATTTCAAATTGGTCAAGTATTTACAAAATTATGACGATTTCCTGAAATTTAGTGTCACATGATTCCCCACCGATGTATATAATGCCCTTTTTTTGTTAACAATAGTTTATGTAGTAACTACAGGGAAATCTGGCAATGAATATTTGATAAAAATAAGTTCTTTATATAAGTTACTATAAAAAAATAATGTGTTGTTACATTTGACCTTACAATGAATATTTGATGGAATTGAATGACCTATTTGGATAATTTTGTCCTTGTTTTAAGCGCCCCTACTAAGTTTGAATTCATAAAAAACCAAAATTTAACGGTACCCTTTTCCCATTCTTGTTTTATTTGCACAAGTATAAATTAGAGATAATTTTGGTGTAGGTCTCATACCCTGCCAGTCAATATTACAAAAATTACAGATCAAAGAAAAATGTTCATTTTTCTTAATCATGGAAAAAAATCAGTCGCAAAATCATAAACCTTATGTATAATCAAGTGTTTTTTCTCAATTTTGTTTTTCATAGTTTTGTATTTAGCTTATTTATGTTACATACATATCTGTTGTAGCATACAAGGTGAAAAATTTCAGATATTATCATCTTCTGGGAAAAAATATGAGATTTACGGAGTTGGTGCTTCCCCTTTTCTCGCCTTTTTTTGTAAAAGGGGGTCAATAACTAAAAAAATATATAAAATTCCAACATACCGGTAAAAATTGTTTTAAGTTTCATTTTACCCCCGTCTTATATCATAGAAATGATATATAACAATACTTTTTGTATTTTCAAAAGTGTCTATTATGGTTCCAGATCGTTAAAGAAAAAGTTGACGACTGGACGCACGGACGGATGGACGCACGCACGCACGATGGACACAACGCCAAGACAATAGCCCGCTGGCCTGAAGGCCAGTGGAGCTAAAAACACTGCAATGTCACAAGAGACATTGAGACAAAAGAAAGGGATGCTAATTATCTGCATCTCCCTTTTTTGCCTTAGTATAGCCATGCTATATCCAAAATATTTCACATTTCCAATACCATTAATTTAGTGGTCTGCAACCGATTTCAATTGGGAACAGTCTCATTTTTTTCAGTTTTGAGAAAGGGCTGAACCTTAGTTAATGTAGGCGGATCCAGAGGGGGTTTGGGGTTCAAATGACCCCCCCTCCCCCTGTAGCCTGATCATTTCATTCAAAGGAGAATTTGCAAAATTTTTCTTCTTCCAAGTACTGTGCTGGGCTCTTCTGGAGCATTGTCCCACAAATGTGAACTTTGCACTACATGCATGAAAAGAACAACAACAAGAGTTGTCCATAAGACAGTGCGCTCGACTTTTCTAAGTTGCTTAGTATAAAGGGGGCATAACTCCAAATATAGTGGAGCCAGGGTCATAGGCCCTGGTAGTAAGGTAGACTAAGAGGGTGTGTTGGTGAATAAGTATTCCAAGTTTGAGTTGAATCCCTTTGATAGTAAGTGGAAGTTATTGATGTTTGAAAAAACTTTAACCTTTGTTGCAACGCCGACGCCAACGCCGAGTGACAGTATAAGCTCTAATTTTCTTCGAATAGTCGAGCTAATTATGTAAGAAAATGTATTTTCCACTTGTTTGCCTTGCTCCAAAGAAGCAAAGGGCAGACTTGTAGCCACAAACCAATACCCATCATCAAGTTTGTAGCTAAGATATCGCAGCTAGTTGTGATATCAAAGGATGGAATCAAGGGAGGTAAACACCCTTGTTCACTTTCATGACAAAATATTGAAGGAACTGTTCATTTTTAACTTCCACTGTGTTTTGACAAGTGGGATTAAGAGTTCTAATAGTCTGCTTTGTTGTGAATATGAGCCACAAACAAAAATTGGTAGCAAGACCCCTGGGTGCGGACTGCTGCTGGTGGTTTACTTTCATTTATCAATGTTCCATCCTTTACAAGGTTCTTTATGTCGCAAAATCAAACAACTAGAAAGACCTGAAGGTCTTGAGTCGCTCCACAGGCTTGAATTTCTTGTGGTTTACTATAAAAAATTTGACAAATTTATCTAAATGCTTAAACTGATATATTTTTAAATTCTTGTGATTCTTAGAGCAGAAACAAAGTAAAAAGAAAAAACCATGTGGTCAAAGCGAAAAGAAGGAAAATGATTGACCAATATTTTGGGGATTTTTAGAGTGATGATCAACTTGAAAACTGTCATTATGCCAAGTTCAAGGGCACATAATTGAGTATGTGAGTTAATAATTGTGGTAGACTAAGGGAAGTAACTTTTGATACGAGTAATTTAAAGTTCAGTAAGAGTTGTTTTTCTTTAAGATAATTAGTTCAAGAAGTTGCGATTGTGCATGTAACATGGTGGTCATGAAAATAAAGACATTCTGATCTAAAACTATGATTTTGACTTGACAATTTATATCTTGAACACCACAATAATCAAGCTGAATATTAAACTCGAGCAAGATCTTATGGTCTGTCCAAATTTTATCAGTATTAGTCTTTATATGTGGCCACAAAAGTGAAACAAGAGCTTCGCAGAGCGGCGCATTTACGCCCGAGAGGGGCTTGTCAGTAAAAATTGGCCATTTTTTCAATTCAAGGGCAGATAATTCAAACATGAAAAGTTATCAAAATTTTGTTTGCACAACAAGACACCATAGAGATTCATTGTGGCTAGTTTGATTAAATTCTGGTTGAAACTGTAGAAGTAGCGCACAGGAGAAAATGGGCATTTTTGAGAAAATGGGCATTTTTCCTTAAATTCAAGGGCAGATAATTCAAGAACGAAAACAGTTATCTAATTTCCGTAAGCGGTGTGCACAACTAAACACCATGAAGATTCATTGTGGCAAGTTTGATCAAATTCTGGTTCAAACTGTAGGAGAAGTTGCGCACACAAGAAAATGGGCATTTTCTTTAATTCAAGGGCAGATAATTCAAGAACGAAAAGAGATATTTGAATTCCGTAAGCGAGGTGCACAACTAGACACCATGGAGATTTATTGTGGCAAGTTTGATCAAATTCCAATCAAAACTGTAGTAGCAGTTGCGCACACAAGAAATCGCTAACGGACGGACAGACAGACAGATGAGCGGGGCCATAACATAATACGACCCTTCGGGCGTATAAAAAGTGTCCAAAACTGAAATTGTCAAATTCTAGGGCACATAACTCAGATTGTAGCCATACAATCATACTGAAAATTACCACACCGTTCATCCAGATACAAAATACACGGATTGGTCTTCCAAACGCGGATTTAAAAATCAACAGCGTGGGAATACACAAGGTAAGAAAACATCAACACATAGCCTTTTAATTGCCGCAATATAAAAAGTGTTTGTGCAGATCTGATGCAAAATGGTTTATCTTGAGGGTGCTGCAGCTTCATAACAAAAGATTTGAGTAAACTTTAGATACAAGCGATTTTAAATCGTAAATCACTATTTTCTCGCCTACTTCCCGTCTTGTTTTATATTTGCAGAAATTATTTAACTGGTTTCGAGCAAATATCTTTTCAAAATAAGTTTTCGACATCTATGGAACAAATCTATACCATTCATCAAATTGGAAGAAAAAAAATTTGGGTGTCTAAAGCCATGTTTAAAAATTAGCCTAGTTTGCTTCAAGGTACAACTTACCACGGATGTTGATACCACACACCACGGATGATTCACATAATTTGGGTAAAACAAACTCGGATGCGAAAATCGGGTTTAATAGTGCAAAACACTTAAAATGACGTTTTCTAATTAAAATACAATGAAAAATGCTTGATTTTTATAAAGTAAACGTGCTATAACCGCATCCCGTTGACTTTTATAGTCGGTTATTTACTTTGCATCACACGCTTAAGAATTTTATCTTATGTACCAAACTGTGTTTTGGAATGATCTTTGTTCCATTTATTCAAGATACAAAAGCCTTCCTGAAGAAGTAGTTCAGAGCGCTGATATTTCATTACCGCCCTCAATCACTTGATCATGTTACCGATGTGTCTTATGTGTGTGTTTGAGACCTATACGAGGCACATATGAGAGAAGCCAAGTTCTGCTTGCGGGTGTACCAGGTGATTTTTCTTGGGGTTCTCCTGCTTTCGCACCACATACAGATGCATGGAGAGGTGATAAGTGCAATACTTCTTCACATGTCAGATTGATTTAACTTATATCAAAGTCAAGGTATGGGAAAGTGGGTACATTTCAACGCCTCATGGTTGATTATTCAGAAGTAACTTATGTTTGTTGTTCATTAATGAATTGAATTAACTAGTAGTACAATGTATGGTCAAATAATTATGTATTTCCAATATGGTCTCTCATTTTAAAATCATGAATAGGATCCAGACCTCGTAGCATCGCGACGCTGTCAAATACCTAAAAAGTGTGGGAATTGATTGAGAAAGAATTGGAAATTTAATAAAGTTTTTGTTGTTGAAATACATTTATAGTTAAAGACAATATTAACGCAATTTCTTCTGTTTTTTGTATACGTGTGAGTCATCTCCGTTACGATATTGAATTACTACTGTCAACTCCGTTACATAAAGTCACCTCCGTTACACGTTAGTTTTTATTGGTTTTCAAGAAGAATTGTTTGTCATTTCCCCTACAATGTTGAAAAATCAACGAAAGGAAATCATTAGCCTACTAATGTTGAAAAATCAACGAAAGGAAATCATTAGCCTACTATGAAGCCATTTGTAACTTTGTTACAGTTACCAAATTTTGATCAGAAATAGTTGAAAAGGTGAAAAAATACAAGAATTTCTTATTCGCCTTCTAGATACAGCTTTTGTTCTTGGTAAAGGCAAAAGTTAAACATATTTCTTTTGGTAATCAAATAAAAATGATTATTTCTTTCTCTGCGTACGCTAATTTATTTAGAAATGATTTAATTGATTAACATGGGCAAAGAAAGATAAGTAACGGAGTTGACATTTTTCACGACCCTCTGACATAAATTTGATCGCAAGATACAGAAATCATGATATCAATACATTTTACATCCATTTCTAGTAACTACATTACAATAGTTTGCCAACAGGATTTACCCACCTAGGCATTTGATTTTTATATAGCAAACAATGTTTAAATTATAATTTGAAATGTACGATAATTATAGAATGACTGGGACATAAAAATAAACTTCAAAACGCGAGGGTAGGTAACTTCAATCTTGATTATTTCAGTTGTTTTGGGGGAAATTTGCAGAAATTTTAGATTGACATGTTTAAAGGGTGATGGTAACAGATGGTCTTATTGCAAAAAATGATTTTTTTTGAAAAAATATGCAAAACTTTTGTGTTGGCCACCTCAGAATGGTTAATAATATGCGATTCAGACAGAGATTGAGCCGAAATGATAAAAGAGATAGCCGAATTTAGGGAGAATCCAAACCAAATTTCAACCCCGTCTCAGATGCGGTTGAATTTATGTTTTAACTGTCACGCATGCGCATACAGCGCGGACCAAGATTCAAACGAGATTCATGCTTGAATTTCAATATGACGTCATCATGTATGTTGTGACGTCATTTAAGAAAGTCGCAGGTCCTACTGTTTTTGACCTACTTTCGACATCGCTTCATGAATTCGGTATCAAATTGCGAAAAATTGAGTCGTTGCTTCAATAGTTTGTCGTAATCATTTAATCAGGTCATATAAAGCTTAAAAAGTGTAGGCCTACATTTCGTTTGTTTTTGACAAATTTTGGTCCAAAATCTGGGAAATAGTAGCTTTAAACAGATACTAATTTGATTTATGCTTGTCATTGGTGAGCTAACAATCATATTTTCAAGGGCGAATTCGATCTTGTTTCTCAAGTGCGCAGACTTGCCGGACAGCACTGTATTAGTTTTTGTTATTTTTGCGTGCAGGATCAACAGTCAATGTAAGTCCTTATTTTCACAACCAAAGTCTTCCAGAGGCATGGTAACTAGTTCTATCTACGCAATTCATGTTCATTTCTATTCATAGTTCAGTGGCGTAGGAAGGTTTATAACATAGGGGGGGGGAACATTCATGTAAATGGAAATATGGGTGTATTACGGGGGCCATAGGGGGGGGGGGGGGGGGGGGGGGGGCACCCCTCTTCCTACGCAAATGTAGTTTGTTTTACATGCTGTCGTAGAGGGCCTTTCATAAAGACTTTCACTTCAACCCACACTAAAGATTAAGAGAGACAATCATGATAAATATTCTTGGCAATATCTTCATGAAAAAAATGCACCCATATACCGTATGTTTACATGTAATAATTGACAGACATGCGTAATAGAGTTGGTGTTTGAATATCGAAGATGAAAACCTTCTGGAGCTCACTCTCAAACTGCTATGAAACAAGATGATTATGAGGGTTTTAATCCTAGAATATAAAGATTGAAAACAAAGACACGGGCAACTTATCTGTTAATATGCAGCTGATATTCGCCTATCTCTTTATAAAACATGTAAACATGGTTTACTAATGTCTTTACCGTCGAAAGTGCTCATCCACAAGCCTTTTAGTTTTAGTAAGCCAATATAAGCCATAATTGGTCTTAAACAAAACATCTATTGCCTCTAAACGATATTAAATTGGTTTAAACAAGGATGCAGCCAATTTTCCTTAAAAAAGACCGGAATTTGCTTTTTGCTATCCGTGTCGGTTGTATCGATGGGTCCGAGTTTGTTTTACCTGCTGGAGAATTTGCACCGTGGTATGTTGCACCATAGCAACTGACAGTACCCAATTTCAAATAGTTCTTATTCCTTTTCTGTACTTTTTTATGGGTTCTTGTAAAGAAAACACTTGAAGCGATCCCCGATCCTCCGTGAAACATCAATTTGACATTTAATTATGTGCTTTAATAATGATTTACAGACATTCTTACCAAGATTTTTCTCTTTTCGTGCATCAAAGTCAGATTCAGTAGCATATATTTCTCTTACTAACAGATTTTATGAGACAGGATTTTAGGTAAACATTGGCAAAGTTATGTACGTTTCCATCGTATGTAACACAAAAATCAACTCAGCCGATATTCGTTGTAATTAAAGATAATAAATACTCACTCTTTTTCCCGCCGTTCAAAATAAAATTGTTTACATCCGCGTTTGGAAGACCAATCCGTGTATTTTGTATCTGGATGAACGGTGTGATTACACAAAAGCAAGATCTTGTTGTCAACAAGATTCTGTCCAAATATCATTTTGATTGGTTATAAATTATGGTTGTTAGAGTGAAAACAAAGTCGAAAATGGAAATTTTGTCAAATTCAAGGGCACATAACTCATGATGTAAAATTCCGATCAAGCTGAAAATTGAACCCAGGCAGGATATCATGCTTAAATATATTCTGTCCAAGTTTTGTCTTGATTCGTTATTATTTGTAGATTTTACAGTAAAATTAAAGTCAAAACAGCTTTTTTTGACATTCAAGGGCAGATAACTCAAGTTATTCTGGTTCAATCCAAATTCTTTTAAGGAATCTGAGAGAGGGTCACCCAAGGATCATTCCTGTGAAGTTTGGTTGAAATCCATCCAGTGGTTCCTGAGGAGAAGATTTTTAAGGGTCCGCTAAAGAGTTAGACAGTGAATTTAGGTTCAGGTAAATTCGGTATCTACACAAAATTCAAAGTTATTTTTTGCATTCATTCTTAACATGTATATGCCATATTATATATCAAATTAAAGCTCTACATGAGTAGAAGATGCTAAGCAACTTAATTCTGGTTTACCTTGTATAGCACAATCAAAACATTGCGAAAAAGGACGACTTCTAGGAAAACCGCGAACATAGTTATCCTTGAATGAAGTTGGCTAGTTTTTCACACAAACATACACCGTGGTCTAAACTTGGTAGTACTACTACTTAAATGAAGTTACTTTCTTCGAAAAACATGCATTTACGAAATAAGCTTTGGACATCTCTTCATTTTTCATATAAAATTCAAGGTGGAACTATTTTTTTTAAACACTATGTATCGTTAAAAAAATTGGCCAGATTCTCAAGTAGTCAAAGTAAGTTTTCTAATAAAATTGTTATTTTTCTTTATTTGATGAACTGAAATACATCAATGATGGCTCCTACAGTGAAGACATATGTCACATGATAATAATAACCTTTCCCCATTTTTCTATTGACACACCACTTACATTTTTCATATTGATTCCAAAAGTGTAAACATATTTTAAATGTATCTTGTTATCAGAATTGTGTTATAAGTTAGCATAACATTCCCTTTGTTGTAATGTTGTATTGCTCGGTAATTGCAAAGAAAATTAACAAGAAAAACATAATACATTATCCGGACGCTACTAATTTGTAATGGTCGTTGCTCTACACCATACGTTTCTTAAATTATGCTACGATATAATTTTATTTGTTATGTCGTTTAAAATATTAATTTGAGTAGAGACTGAATGCATATTGTATTTAGTATGCATGCACGTTTTGTCTTTGCTAAATAAAATATTTTTCGAAAAATTTTCAGATATGAATAGAGTCTATTTCCGGTGCAAATTATTTCATATTTATGAATGGCATAGTCCAAATTCTTTGAAAATCGAAGGATTGTAATACGCACACCACCTTTCAAATATCAATTCTAATGTTTCTGACAACTCACCATTCATCAAATATGTCTTTTTACGCCGATCTGTTCGATGTATGCCGTCTGTTTACAAATTCTAGGATGCTGGTTCCCGGCACAACCAAATAACGCTGAAAATAGTTCCGAATTTTCCGAAACTTTTTTTGTTGATTTACCGATCGAAATTTTATAGATATTTGTTAATATAATAAATAGGATAATTACAACTGAAAATCTTGATAATAGTCACCAAAAATAACTTTCATCAAAGATACGAATATGTGCGTATGAAGCCACTGTTTACAAGATGTCTACACGAAGATGCCGGAAACTAAAGACTGACATTTGAATCGACGATTATATGAAGGTGAAGACGCGATCGATGTAATGAATCATACTCGAAGATCAAAAATGAATCAGGTTTAAAGGTGCACTTCATTTCTTTACGCTGCCTATTGTTTTATGCCCCCAAAACACTACTGAATAGGAGACGATGGATTTTGCAAATGGCGTCCGATGAAAAAGCATGGGCGGGAATGGTCTTTGGGGAATTTTATGAAAACCGCTGTGATATATTGACATTTGAAGGTAGTACTACCTGGATTAGAATGTGCACATCAATTTGGCATATCTCAAAGAAGAAAATTTGTTGTCTAGAGAAAGTTGCTGGTTTTGGGAGAAACGCCAAATTTTCGACTTGTCTTGTTGATTTTGGTGCAGCGTTTTTTCTCATGATTTTGGGAACGGGTCCGGAACCAGCCAAATTGGGAAAAATGCGTTGTTTTCTCAAGAACTGGGAAAAAATAGCATCACAGAATACAAGAAAAATTAAACAAGAGATGTTTGTAAAACATATATGCCCCCTCAAGGGCCTACATTTGATGTAGGTCAAAGTCCAAGGTCAAGTTAACGAGGTCCAAGGTCATGGTCAAATATGAAAGGTCTTGGTAGGAGGTGTCTATGTGTGAAATATCAAGGCTGTATACATAAAAGTAAAATGAAATATAGGCCAGGTTAAAGTTTTTAAAAGTAGGCCAAGTGCCAAGGTCAAGGTCATGGTCAAATGTGAAAGGTCTTGGTTGGAGGAGTCCATGTATAAAATATCAAGGCTGTATGTGTAAAAGGACATGATATGATATATGCCTGGTTTAAGTTTTTTTTTAAAAGTAGGTCAAACTCCAAGATCAAGGTTGCAATATTCAAGGTCATGGTCAAATGTGAAAGGTCTTGGTAGGAGGTGTCTATGTGTGAAATATCAAGGCTGTAGGTGTAAAATTATATGAAATATAGGCCAGGTTAATGTATCATAGAAGTAGGCCAAACACCAAGGTCAAGGTCACAAGGTCCAAGGTCATGGTCAAATGTGAAAGGTCTTGGTCGTAGGTGTCCATGTGTCAAATATCAAGGCTGTATGTGTAAAGTGACATGAAATATAGGCCAGGTTAATGTATCATAGAAGTAGGTCAAAGTCCAAGGTCAGGGTAACAAGGTCCAAGGTCTTAGTCAAATGTGATAGGTCTTGGTCGGTGGTCAAATATCAAGGCTGTATGTGTAAAAGGACATGATATATCGGCCAGGTTAAAGTTTTTAAAAAGTAGGTCAAACTCTAGGGTCAAGGTCACCAGGTCCAAGGTCATGGTCAATTGTGAAGGTCTTGGTAGGAGGTGTCCATGTGTGAAATATCAAGGCTGTATGTGTAATAGGTCATGAGATATGTGCCCGGTTTAATTTTTCTAAAGTAGGTCAAACTCCAAGGTCAAGGTCACAAGGTCCAAGGTCATGGTCAATTGTGAAAGGTCTTGGTTGGAGGTGTCCATGTGTGAAATATCAAGGCTGTATGTGTAATAGGTCATGAGATATATGCCCGGTTTAATTTTTTTTAAGTAGGTCAAACTCCAAGGTCAAGGTCACAAGCTCCAAGGTCATGGTCAAATGTAAACGATGTTGATAGGAGGTATCTATGTGTGAGATACCAAGCCTGTATGTGTACAAAGACATGAGATATAGGCAATTTTAAGAATTAAGTGTAAATTCAACAAGAGATGTTTGTAAAACATATATGCCCCTCAAGGGCCTACATTTGATGTAGATAAAAGTCCAAGGTCAAGTTAACAAGGTCCAAGGTCATGGTCAAATATGAAAGGTCTTGGTAGGAGGTGTCTATGTGTGAAATATCAAAGCTGTATATGTAAAAGTAAAATGAAACATAGGCCAGGTTAAAGTTTTTAAAAGTAGGCCAAATACTAAGGTCAAGGTCATGGTCAAATGTGAAAGGTCTTGGTTGGAGGTGTCCATGTGTGAAATATCAAGGCTGTAGGTGTAAAAGGACATGATATATATGCCTGGTTTCAGTCTTTTTAAAAGTAGGTCAAACTCGAAGGTCAAGGTTGCAATATTCAAGGTCATGGTCAAATGTGAAAGGTCTTGGTAGGAGGTGTCTATGTGTGAAATATCAAGGCTGTAGGTGTAATAGGACATAAGATAAAGGCTAGGTTGAATATTTCTAAAAGTAGGTCAAACTCCAAGGTCAAGGTCCAAGGTCATAGTCAAAAGTGAAATATCTTGGTTGGAAGTGACCATGTGTGAAATATCAAGGCTGTATATGTACAATGACATGAAATATAGGCCAGGTTAATGTATTATTAAAGTAGGTCAAACACCAAGGTCAAGGTCACAAGGTCCAAGGTCATGGTCAAATGTGAAAGGTCTTGGTCGTAGGTGTCCATGTGTCAAATATCAAGGCTGTATGTGTAAAAGGATGTGATATATCGGCTAGGTTAAAGTTTTTTTAAAGTAGGTCAAAGTCCAAGATCAAGGTCACAAGGTCCAAGGTCATGGTCAAATGTGAAAAGTCTTGGTAAGATGTGTCCGTGTGTGAAATACCAAGGCTGTATGTGTAATATAGCACATAAGATATAGGCCCAGTTTTTTTTTTTTTAAAGTAGGTCAAACTCCAAGGTCAAGGCCACATGGTCCAAGGTCATAGTCATATGTGATAGGTCTAGGTCGGAGGTTTCCATGTGTCAAATATCAAGGCTGTATGTGTAAATGGACATGATATATCGGCCAGGTTAAAGTTTTTTAAAAGTAGGTCAAACTCCAAGGTCAAGGTCACAAAGTCCAAGGTCATGGTCAATTGTGAAAGGTCTTGGTAAGATGTGTCCATGTGTGAAATATCAAGGCTGTATTTGTAAAAGGTCATGAGATATATGCCAGGTTTAATTTTTTTTAAAGTAGGTCAAACTCCAAGGTCAAGGTCACAAGGTCCAAGGTCATGGTAAAATGTGAACGATGTTGATAGGGGGTATCTATGTGTGAGATATCAAGGCTGTATGTGTAAAAGGACACAAGATATAGGCAAGGTTAAGAATTAAGTGTAAAAATCAACAAAGGGCAATAACTCCAAGATATTGATTGGCAGAGTTTTGGTTCTTGTGCACTGCACCTCTCCATAATGAAATCTATTCACCTGTAAAGTTTCATGATTATACCTTACATACTTTTTGAGTTGTGCTCCGGACAAGAATCAAGTTATAAAATCAACAAAGGGCAAATATATTAACTCAAATAATTTGATCGGCAGTGTTACGGTTCTTGTGCACTGCACCTCTCCATAATGAGATCTATCCAACTGTAAAGTTTCATGATTCTACCTTACATACTTTTTGAGTTATGCACTGGACAATAATCAAGTTTGAAAATCAACAAAGGGCAATAACTCAAAAAATATGATCAGCAGAGTTATGGTTCTTGTGCACTGCACCTCTCCGTAATGAGATCTATCCACCTGTAAAGTTTCATGATTCTACCTAACATAGTTTTTGAGTTATGCTCCGGACAAGAATCAAGTTTGAAAATCAACAAAGGGCAATAACTCAAAAAATTTGATCAGCAGAGTTACGGTTCTTGTGCACTGCACCTCTCCACAATGAGATCTATCCACCTGTAAAGTTTCATGATTGTACGTTACATACTTTTTGAGTTATGCTCCGGACAAGAATCAAGTTATAAAATCAACAAAGGGCAATAACTCAAAAAAAAATTGATCGGCAGAGTTACGGTTCTTGTGCACTGCACCTCTCCATAATGAGATCTATCCACCTATGAAGTTTCATGATTCTACCTTTAATACTTTTTGAGTTATGCTCCGGACAAGGTTTGGTCTACGGACAGACCGACCGACATACGGACCGACCGACGGACCGACCGACCGACACTTGCAAAACAATATACTAGGGCTGCTGCGAGTATCCGAGTACTCGGATATTCACGAATCTGATCAAAGATTCGAGTACGATTAATCGTCACCCAAGAGATCGCTGGATCGCGATCTTTTATAATAAAGTAAACAAACATGTTTAATACTTAAAACATAACAAAAAAGATCAACAATAAGGCGTTTTATTTTAATTTACCCGAACTTTAACTGCCAAATGGCTAATAAATGGAAGTAAACAAATGATGTAAGGTAGAGCTAGTTTCCAATTATGAATACGAATGTAACTGATAGTGGAACATTCTTCGTGTCATGACTTTCTAAGTTTCTAATACACGTTTTTTTACAGTTCTATTTCTAATACCACATTACGATTATCAAAATAAAAAAGTCTAAGATACAGGTACATCATTACATTTTTCATGCCGAAATCAAAGGAAACGCTGCCAACATTTGTCATTTGATGACGTAGTCGATAGAAATTGTATTGAAAATACTCTCCTAACAGCGGAAAATTCCAGTCTCAACATAATCACGTGACTTTTTCAAGCGGGTGCACTCAGGCAGTAGTCTGGTTCCCGTACCTGAAATCTACTACGGGTAAATTCAGTTATTTACACGAATGGGTACCAGTCTACTCAGGCAGGTCATCCAAATATGGCTATGTTTACTACGGTTTGTTGACAAAAAATGCGCGTGCTATTCTATTAAGCGCGGGAAAAAAGGATGACGTAATGAAAGCATTGTCGATTTGATATCGCTGTTTTACAACCAAAACTTCGTAAGTGCAGCTTAAAACAACCTGCAGTTACGGGGATTTTGTTGACATGGTTTCAACGCCGATGCGCCCCCTCTTTCCGCCACATGATTGCACAAAGGAATTTGTAACTCGCGTGTCTACTAGACCGTTTATACGTTGTCAATCACGGATTATCGATTTTCATGTTAAACAATAAGTAAGTTTTTACACCCTTGTTTATTGGTGATTGGTTTACGGCAAAAAGTTGGAGTCAAGCCTTTGAGTCACATTCGATTTTTTTTCTAAATTGTCGCCAATGGCTCAAGTGGCGATCGCCAGCGCTAGCCCTGCAGATGAAAACCCATAAGGAGAAACGAAGAAACTGTGAATAACTGACACTTAATTTGTCTTCTGCAACAAGATTTCTGACCACTTTTGCAACTGTAGAGATTCGTGGATCGATTTGTGAATCGTTGCTCATGAATCGTGGATCGGATCGGATCGCCACTTACCCAACGATCCACAGCCCTACAATATACCCCCATTTTCTTCGAAAGGGGGCATAATTATCTGTAAAAATTAATACATTTCAATGAACTGAAAGGAATTCCAGACTTTCTTGGATAGTTTAGCTTGGTATATGAAAGAATTTGAGCCAATTTTCCTTAAAAAAAGCAAAGTTGAACTTTTGAATTGGGAATTTTCTTTCCATGTTTTGGGAAAAAATGACCCTTTTTGGCATTGGGAACGGGTCCGTTTTACGGACCCATGCAAAGAAGGAGAAAAAACACTGTGGTGCTCATCTTTGTTCTTTCTGTCAAATGAACTATGCCTATGGCATGTTATAATCATGATGTAACAGAACATAAAACAAATTTTCATTGTGAAACTTGTTTGACAGGTTGGTGAAATTTCCCGATCGGGCAATATTGCCTAATCGGGCAATCTTGTCCGATTGGGCAATAGCGAATTTGAAAGGAAAGAGCAAAAAGTCAAATTGCAGTGAAATGTTTCGGTGTCGAGTAGCCAAAGTTTTTGGGCATATTGGTAAGACCTCCCGTCACACATTCCCAAAGAAATTTCCCATCAAAGTCGTCTATCCTCATGCGCCCAGACAGGGGAGGTAAAGATAGAATTACAGTGTACATCAAAAGTCATGTTCGTATTTTTGCTTGGAGTAATGGATGAACCTGAAAACTTAAAAATGTGTTTGTTTTGATCCCAAATATACATATTTCATTTTTAATCAACTATGGTCTGAAGTACACACAGCAATCATGCTGTTTTGATAGTAAGCACGGGATATTACAGTACTTAGTTTGTATTACCCACATAAAATATGCCACATAACTTTTGGGTGTACACTGTGCTTTTATTGTCACCTCTCCTTAGACAAGAATATGTCGTACATTGGTGTTTTTTACCTGTCTAGAAATAATCAAAATGGCGGACTTTGGTTGGTGAAAAAAGTTTACAGTGATAAATACTGGGAAATGCAAGGGTTTGTTCATTTAGTTAATTTCCTATTCATTCCAATGTAACCGAAAGAGTCTGGGCGCATGAAGATAGACGACTTTCATGGGAAATTTCTTTGGGAATGTGTGACGGAATGTCTAACCAATATGCCCAAAAACTTTGGTTATTTGACACCGAAACATTTCACTGCAATTTGACATTTTGCTCTTTCCTTTCAATTTCGCTATTGCCCGATCGGGCAAGATTGCCCGATTGGGCAATATTGCCCGATCGGGAAATTTCACCAACCTGTTTAACTTGGAGCCAGCAATGGCACAAATTCACTGTCAAACTGTTTAGTTGACCCTTAAAGAAAAGGTTTCTCTTCAGTTGATGTCCGTCGTGGCGTTGAAGAGTATTCGGGTCCATAGAAATACCGAAACGCACGAAACACTGAAACGCACAGTAATTACCGAAACGCACTTGAAATATCGATTTTTTTTCATACAGGTAAACGGAACGCATTTACCGAAACGCATACGGGGAAAATCTATTTTTAGTAAACACCGAAACGCATTTGATCCTTTTCGTAGCTGAGGATGTTAATGCATTTGAGAAAAAAAAATGCTTTGGAAAATGCTAAGACCAGAAGATGACCCTTTTACCACATTATTTTCGGACCCATTATTTCTGTACTACAAGTACGTACAATGTGAGAATTTCCCAATATTTTAAATGTCAATTTTGTCGTATGCAGAGAAAATAATGTAATGATGTGCATATTTTTGTTTCTTTTATTCTTTAATTTTGTTTTATCTTATTTTTTCATGTCGTCTGCATGCAGTAATCTCAAATTCATAAACACCGAAACGCATATTTTGCACGCATCTAATACAACAGGCTTGGGAAAATGTAATTGACTTTTGCCTCAATATTTTGTGTGTTGTAACATCCATGCCATGCCCGTAGGAACAGTGAGGCTAAAGTTTGCCAAACATTCCGAATATTCATTTTTTTTCTTTTCACCGAAAATTAAGGGGAAAATCCAATTTAGCACCTCCGATATTAAGACACTGATTCGGACAAGGGCTTAAACACCCCTTCCCAAATTTGAAATTGCTTCCCCATTTTTCCGTCTACAACAACTATCAAAATGATCATCCAATCGAAATTTGTGATGATTGGGAACGGGTTATTTGATTTTTCATAATGAATTTCTTATATATTCATAAAAAACGAAGCCCAAAATTGAAACCAACTTAATCATTCCCCAATTGAACCTTTTTAACATATATGATAGAAACGCGTGGGAAAAACATTAACTCATTTTTCTCAATGTGTTGTGCTATAGTTTTGTTTTGTAGGAAGTTTAGTGTATTTCGCATAGTTCTCTTATAAATAGCATCAAAAGATACGAGGGGACATTTTAACACTTTCCGAAATAACCTCATTTTAGGGTGGACCAGATTGAAAACTCCTTAATGTGACAAAATGGACGCTGATAAAGACAGGATTTGCATAAAATACAGCACAGGCAATATTGAGGCAAAAGGACAAATGCGGAAACTAGACCCTATCAACATTTACCTCTTTTGTCTCAATGTTTTCAAAAGCTTGTTTGGTGAGAGGCGTCAAAATCATATCTTGTTTTGGAAATTGTATATGGGCATGGTCGAAAATACATCACTATGGGTAACCCAAGTTATTTTGGAAAGCGTTCACACCGAAAAATTGTCTCCATCAAGTATGTTTTGTTCAATTTCTGAACTTAAACTCTACTGATTTTGACAAGATAAACTGCACCGTATGCGCCTTTGAGAGGGCCATGCCCGAACCTAACTCACCTTGCACCGAATCTCGTAGTTTCTTCAAACATTGAAGCGAAAGCATTCATTTTAATGTTTGAAGATACAATAGGATTTGGTGAGGAGTGAGGTAGATCAGGGAATGGCCTGTTCATAGACGCGTACGGGGTACTTTATTAGATTTTCGTCAAAATCCGTAGAGTATTAGCTGAGATTTCATACAAAACATGCTCGAAGCAGACGATTTGCCAGTGTGAACGCTTCCCAAAAAGTCACGTGGGTTACCCACCGTGTATATGACATTGTAAGCATTTCCCGAACAGAAACATATGAGGCTGTTCCATTTTGAAAGTAGCTTCAGAAATCAAGACGGGTGTTGGGAAAGATGTACATTCATTATCTGTTCTGGTTCAGACTTAGACTGGTACCCATTCGTTTAAATAACTGAATCTACTAAATTCGTAGTAGATTTCAGGTACGGGAACCAGACTAGTTCAGACTCTGGACTTAAATGTCATTGCCGCCGATGGACAGAAAAATACAGTCTGCTTTCTCCGCTTTCATTCTATTTTCAGGGAATTGGTGATGTTGTCCAGTCGTATACCTCATGTGCGAAAGTAGTGGAGCCAGGAGCAAGGAGATCGCCGTTTGAGAATTTGTAGTCTCTTGATGTACGAATCGCCGAAGATACCAAATTTAGTCATGCTGATAGAATGAAGATTGAAATTATTACATACGATTGAATTCCTGTTCATATATGTATTTAATTTTGATTCTATTTACTCTGATTTTCGCAATGATTTTTTTTAATTGTCAAGGCAATTTTCTCTCGGTCCTTCTGAGTAGCTTTATATGATTTTTTTTAAACTATGGATATACGGAAGTTAACAGAAACTTGCATTGCTTCATTATACAAAATTTCGTTTCCTGCATTAGATTTTCGTACAAATATAAGTTAACATCGAATAAGCCTATGGTCATACCCCTTTAACTCAAAGTATCTCACCACACTGTCTCTCTTCTCAGTAATAGACCAGTCTATTACCCCATTTCCAAACGGTGAAAATTTGGATTTTTTCGGACTTGAAAGGCGACAAAGACAACAAAATGAGTATAAATAAAGAAAAGATTTATGTAGAATATAGCACAGAAAAAAAAAATAATAAAAGTGAGAAAATGCTGGTTATCAGTATTTTCCTTTGTTTCAATGCATTCCCAAACCTTTGCTATTGGGAAAGTCACAACCTGGTCTTGTTTGGTGAAGAGTTAATCTTATGAATAAAGGGTTTATAGACAGACAATTAATCCTTTCTTGACCCTTTTCCAAACAGCGAAAGTTTAGTCGTCCAAATTGAAAGAAATTGCAGACTACAAAATGATTGATATCATAGATAGAAAACTAGTATTTCATAGCAAAGAAAGTACTGATGTCGAGTACCAGGATTTTCTTATTTTGCCTCAATATTTTTTGGCATTTTCTATTATGGACGTCAACCGTCAAAACCATGTCTTGTTTTGGAAAGTTGTTATACTGGTTACTACACTATCTTAAAACAAAACACTTTGATTTGTTCCGACGTCCGTAAGAGAAACTAAGCTTGAGAAAACGTTGAGGCAAAAGGATAAGTGGCTAATAATCAGATTAGCTATAACCGTACCTAAATTCGTAGTAGATTTCAGGTACGGGAACCAGACTAGTTCAGACTCTGGACTTAAATGTCATTGCCGCCGATGGACAGAAAAATACAGTCTGTTTTCTCCGCTTTCATTCTATTTTCAGGGAATTGGTGATGTTGTCCAGTCGTATACCTCATGTGCGAAAGTAGTGGAGCCAGGAGCAAGGAGATCGCCGTTTGAGAATTTGTAGTCTCTTGATGTACGAATCGCCGAAGATACCAAATTTAGTCATGCTGATAGAATGAAGATTGAAATTATTACATGTATACGATTGAATTCCTGTTCATATATGTATTTAATTTTGATTCTATTTACTCTGATTTTCGCAATGATTTTTTTAATTGTCAAGGCAATTTTCTCTCGGTCCTTCTGAGTAGCTTTATATGATTTTTTTAAACTATGGATATACGGAAGTTAACAGAAACTTGCATTGCTTCATTATACAAAATTTCGTTTCCTGCATTAGATTTTCGTACAAATATAAGTTAACATCAAATAAGCCTATGGTCATACCCCTTTAACTCAAAGTATCTCACCACACTGTCTCTCTTCTCAGTAATAGACCAGTCTATTACCCCATTTCCAAACGGTGAAAATTTGGATTTTTTCGGACTTGAAAGGCGACAAAGACAACAAAATGAGTATAAATAAAGAAAAGATTTATGTAGAATATAGCACAGAAAAAAAAAAATAATAAAAGTGAGAAAATGCTGGTTATCAGTATTTTCCTTTGTTTCAATGCATTCCCAAACCTTTGCTATTGGGAAAGTCACAACCTGGTCTTGTTTGGTGAAGAGTTAATCTTATGAATAAAGGGTTTATAGACAGACAATTAATCCTTTCTTGACCCTTTTCCAAACAGCGAAAGTTTAGTCGTCCAAATTGAAAGAAATTGCAGACTACAAAATGATTGATATCATAGATAGAAAACTAGTATTTCATAGCAAAGAAAGTACTGATGTCGAGTACCAGGATTTTCTTATTTTGCCTCAATATTTTTTGGCATTTTCTATTATGGACGTCAACCGTCAAAACCATGTCTTGTTTTGGAAAGTTGTTATACTGGTTACTACACTATCTTAAAACAAAACACTTTGATTTGTTCCGACGTCCGTAAGAGAAACTAAGCTTGAGAAAACGTTGAGGCAAAAGGATAAGTGGCTAATAATCAGATTAGCTATAACCGTACCTAAATTCGTAGTAGATTTCAGGTACGGGAACCAGACTAGTTCAGACTCTGGACTTAAATGTCATTGCCGCCGATGGACAGAAAAATACAGTCTGTTTTCTCCGCTTTCATTCTATTTTCAGGGAATTGGTGATGTTGTCCAGTCGTATACCTCATGTGCGAAAGTAGTGGAGCCAGGAGCAAGGAGATCGCCGTTTGAGAATTTGTAGTCTCTTGATGTACGAATCGCCGAAGATACCAAATTTAGTCATGCTGATAGAATGAAGATTAAAATTATTACATGTATACGATTGAATTCCTGTTCATATATGTATTTAATTTTGATTCTATTTACTCTGATTTTCGCAATGATTTTTTTAATTGTCAAGGCAATTTTCTCTCGGTCCTTCTGAGTAGCTTTATATGATTTTTTTAAACTATGGATATACGGAAGTTAACAGAAACTTGCATTGCTTCATTATACAAAATTTCGTTTCCTGCATTAGATTTTCGTACAAATATAAGTTAACATCAAATAAGCCTATGGTCATACCCCTTTAACTCAAAGTATCTCACCACACTGTCTCTCTTCTCAGTAATAGACCAGTCTATTACCCCATTTCCAAACGGTGAAAATTTGGATTTTTTCGGACTTGAAAGGCGACAAAGACAACAAAATGAGTATAAATAAAGAAAAGATTTATGTAGAATATAGCACAGAAAAAAAAAATAATCAAAGTGAGAAAATGCTGGTTATCAGTATTTTCCTTTGTTTCAATGCATTCCCAAACCTTTGCTATTGGGAAAGTCACAACCTGGTCTTGTTTGGTGAAGAGTTAATCTTATGAATAAAGGGTTTATAGACAGACAATTAATCCTTTCTTGACCCTTTTCCAAACAGCGAAAGTTTAGTCGTCCAAATTGAAAGAAATTGCAGACTACAAAATGATTGATATCATAGATAGAAAACTAGTATTTCATAGCAAAGAAAGTACTGATGTCGAGTACCAGGATTTTCTTATTTTGCCTCAATATTTTTTGGCATTTTCTATTATGGACGTCAACCGTCAAAACCATGTCTTGTTTTGGAAAGTTGTTATACTGGTTACTACACTATCTTAAAACAAAACACTTTGATTTGTTCCGACGTCCGTAAGAGAAACTAAGCTTGAGAAAACGTTGAGGCAAAAGGATAAGTGGCTAATAATCAGCCTTTTCTCAATTTGTCTCATTATTTTCTTCTTAACCCTTTCCCAAACAAGACCTGGTTTTAACGTGCTTAATAGAATAGGCGTGGGAAAACAATGAAACAAAAGAAGAAACTGCTGATAACCAGCAGTTTCCCCTTTTGTCTCAATATTTTCCTTGCTACATTCTACACAGATAATATCTGTATCAACATGAATTTGGTCTGCTGTAACTCATTTCAAATTAAAAAAGTCGAAAATTTTGCCGTTAGGGAAGGGTTAAGCAAATCGTAGACGGGGACATGGACTTATTAATTAAGCTTGAGAAAACGTCGAGGCAAAAGAAGAAAGTGGCGTATAATCAGCCTTTTCTCAATTTGTCTCATTATTTTCTTCTAAAGCAAATCATAGACGGGGACATGGACAAACTGTTTCTTTATCCCTTTCCCTAACGGCGAAATCGAAGACTTGTCCAAATTCAAAGATGTTGCAGACAACAATTTAAAGTGAATGTTATTTCAACTTTTTTTGTTCTTTTTGTCTAGAATACATTGTGGGAAATAAAGAAATTGCTTGTCACAACTTGTGACTCACAAGCATTTTCTTCATTTTCCACAATGTTTTCCATAGCCATTTTCTTGCGGGAGTCAAAAGGAGTAACTGTGTGCTAATTGGTTAACAACAGTTATCTTGTAGTCTGTGTAGCAGCCCTTAATTTTGGCGTTTGGAAAAGATTTATAAATAACATTGAGAAAAGGGTTTATGCATGGTATGTTATATCGGCCACTGGTGAGAGGCAAGTCATTGCACACCTAACCCTTCGCAACGCTAACCTACTGAATTTACGACACAAGACATGGTTTTACGTCCTCCACTGGAAAGAATATTGAAAACATTTAGGGAAAAGGAGTGATCGTTGACACTATGCAATTTCTTGTCTTCTCTCAATAATATCCATGCAATACCGTAGATCAGTCATTTTCTACAAATTTTTGTTGTTTGGGAAATGGCAGACTCGAATTCCCTCGTTAACCCTTTCCCAAACAGCGGAATTTTAGGTTTGTCCAATTCTAAAGCTGCTTCAGACGACAAAAAGGACATCAATACGAACAAGCTTTGTACAGACAATATTGAGGCATCTGCATTTTCTTCTTTCACTTCAATGTTTTACAGAGGCCTTCTCTGTTAGGTTTTGTTTGGGAAAGGGCAAATTATGGTAAAAAACATGGATAGTTTATAATATCGATAGTTTCCCGTCGGCGGTGTGCGTTTCGGTAATTTCAACTGCCTTTCAACCTTTTTGCGTTTCGGATTGCTTCATGGCCAATAATAATGACCGTAAATCGATGTAGATCTCACACATTTGAGACTCTCTTCTTCTTATATCCTAACTACCTCTACATGAAAATATTTCAATTTACTTACAAAACTGTGGCCGGCGAAAGAAAGAATGATAATAACTTTGTGATTTTGGTGCTCTATATAGGCGTGCATTTTGTGTGTCATTATTGGGTAGAGCCAAGCATTCTGATAAACAACAATAGATCAGAGTAAGTGTTTACAATTTAGCCTTAACCCTTTCCCAAACAGCAAAATTTTAGGGTGGTCCAATTTGAAATGATGCAGACAACAAAATGGGTGAAATAAAAGGCAGAATTTCTGTACAATATAGCACAGAAAATATTGAGGCAAAAGGAGAAACTGCTGGTTGTCAGCAGTTTCTTCTTTTGTCTCAATGTTTTCCCTAGACCTCTCTGTTAGGGACGTCAAAACCAGGTCTTGTTTGGGAATGAGTTAAGATGCTTGATAATACTCAAAATTAAATCATACACGTTTCATAACGATTACGTCAATCTATTTCAACTAAATCAGGTTTGTTATTTATATTTTTCAAAGTAGTAGGCCTATTCACGAAGCTTATAAAATTTCATTAAACACAATTAAAATATTAACGAAAAAATACAAGAACAAATATAAATATTATATCATTTTAGATACGGCGAAAGAAAAGAGAATCTAAACTAGCCTATTTTAGCAATGACAGAGGAATCGATAATACATCGCCTCCCTATATATCGCCATTATAACCTGGTCCAATTCAATCAACATTTTTTCAGCAATTATTTCAAAAATAAAAATATGGTAAACATAGATCAAATCTAAAAAGAATATTCTTTCTGATGATATAAAAAACCTAAGTTATGTATTTGTTGCACTATATCGATTTCAACTGAGCTGACTTTGTAAAATTTTCAAAAAAAATGACTAATGGCGGTCGCCGACCTTGTGCGGTTGTTTACTTTAAAATTGTGTAGAAAATCAACCAATCATCTGACAAGAAATATTTTTGGCTTGCATTAATTAGGATAAATATAGAAATGATATCATTACAAAAAGTCGGATATTTCCGGCAACCATGTGACTGGAAATCACGCTTGAATATTGGTCAACTTTGGAGCCGTATAACTCCGTTATTCTCCGTGAACACTTCAGAACACTTACGACTGGATGTTCATAAGGATTTCCCAAAACAAATCAGTCTAAATTTAGTGATCTAAATATAAGCAAATTTTAGCGCCTGAGCTTTTCCCAGAGGTGCTGTAACACAAAAATAGCCATGTTAGTACTGGAAAAATGGCGGATGCGCAGTGATGCACAGGTTAAAGACGCGGTGATTGGTCAGTGGGCTATAGCCCCCCTACCCCCCCCCCCCCACCCTTGAAAATTATAGATATGGGATGTCAGAATCACCTAAAATTATTTTTTTATCAAATATAATCCAAAATAATAAAAAAAAAATTTTTTCTCATTTTTTATATCACTTTCTTTTAGAAAGGTACTTGTCTTCAATCTCGGAAAACAACAGTGCCTCCACTTCTCCTATCATATCTTTTTTAATTCTCAACCGAGCACAAAAAGTAACATACAGAAATACGCAGCAGAGATGTGGCCAAAACATGCCATAAACGGTTTTGCGAGATTTTCTTCCGTTCGGCAACGGCGAACG
>CAVMGG010000863.1:0-85622 GCA_963680895.1 Fragum sueziense | reverse complement strand
TGAAAAAAAAAAAAGAAGAAGAGATAGAATTGTCTCTAAGTATTGTCCAGCAAGATTAAGCCAGTGTCCCAGGGTAATGTGTCCCCTGGGTAACGTGTCCCCGGGGACAGGTTTAACCCAGGGGTAACGTGTTCCCCCCCCCCCCCCTCCCTCCTCTTAAAATTTTTTCACATTTAATTTCTGCTCAATTTACTTTGGTTATCACAAAATATTAATAATGGTAATAATAATAGTTGAAAAATATTTGGAGAAAGTGATTTAATAAAAAATTACAATGCAATTAGATATTTTCCTTCTTTGGAAATGTGAAAGAATAAAAAAAATTTAAATATTTAAATTTCTTGTTTAATAATAACTTATTTTAAAAGATTTAATACTTATGAAACAAAATATGCATTGAAAATACACAATACGATTAAAAAAAAAATTCCAAGGGGGGGGGGGGGGACACGTTACCCAGGGGGGGGGGGGGACATGTTACCACTGGGTAATGTGTCCCCAGGGACACGTTACCCTGTTACAATGTTTTGTTAAGACGCTCAACTAACAGACTTTGCGCACGAAAATTAAGTTGTCCCTGGTTAATTTGGGTGGACAATAGATCTACCTTTTCAAAACAACAATATTTATGAGGTACCATTTGAATGGAGTTCAAGGGATGACAAAATAAATGATATCATTATGATCAATGTTTTTGTAAGCCTTTTCTACAAAGGACTTCTTATTTGGTATGATCGACCTTTGGATCCTAAACAATAAAGCCAAGACAATGGCCTGATAATAAACAATCTGACATAAAATATTGAGATTGTCTATATTATGTCTATATTAGTAAACATATGATGCTGATACTCTATCCTTGGGGAGTCTGACTAGTTTCTACAGCATAAATCAACCCTTTACCACACAAGAGTTTGCTTCGATGTATAACCTCCTTTACAGAGAAGACTTTGGAAAACGTTGAGGAAAAAGAAGAAAATGCTAAACATCAACTGTCATGAAGAATATTTGCCACCACATAGGGTTCCAGTCCCAATAATTGAGAATTCAAGGTCCTACTAACTGTGCGATGATGCCATTGTTTGTAGGATTTCTTAACCCATTCCTGTACAGTGACGCCTTTTGACTCCCTCACAAGAAAGAGCTTGGGAAAACATTGTTGAAAATGAAGAAATTGCTTGTGACAAGCAATATCTTCATTATCCACAATGTTTTTTAAACCAAAATACAAAGATTTTTAAAATTTCGCTGATTTGAAATTGTCTTCTGCAACACATTTCAAATTGGAACGGTCCAAAAACTCATTTGTCTCTCACCAATGGGTGTAAACTGTAAATCATCAATGTAATTAAGAGAGCAGCTGGAGGCTCAGTTTGGATATTGTGGTAGAACTGGTGAGAGAAATAGCAGGAATCTATGGTTAAGTGCTCCAGCTGCCGTAGTAGGACCACAGCAGTTGAAAACCGCGTTAAACCCAAATAGATCAATCAATTGTCTCAAAACCAGACAGGGTTTGTTTGGCAAAGGGCTACGCGACCTAGTCTATTGTAATGAGAGGACAATAAGTCTATGTATTAATTTCCTGTATGATATTGAGCACTTAATTAGAACAAAATCACTGGAATAATCATCTCTTGTAATAGACAACAGACAATGAATAAGGCTGAATCATGACCATCACAAATCGCTGCTTTTTAACATAAATCTCGTAACTGCAGCTTAAAACAAGCTGCAGTTACAAGGTTTTTGTTGAAAAGCGGAGATATTTGGTTATTCCATGAAAGTTATATGGAACAGTGGATGGACAGTTGCGTGGCCGAAAAGTTCAAAGCAACATACTTCTGATTTTAACCTTTCTCAAACAAGACCTGGCCCCAGTTTCTCGAAAAAACTTAAGTATGTTCTAATGCTCAAATCTGAGCATCGTGCTCAAATAGCACGAAATCCATGTGAACTTCAATCAAATACCCTTTAAAGTTGGAGAGTATTCCTTTGAAGTTGAGCATAATCTCATGATTATATACTTAAGGTTTTTTTGAGAAACCAGGGCCTGATTTTGATGTAATATAAAAAGCATTGCAAAAACGATTGAGACAAAAGAAGAAAATGCTGATAATCAGCGTTTTCTCCTTTTGCGACAATATTGTCTGTGCTAGAATGTATATTATTTTAATGGAAATTTCTACAATCAATTCTTGTTTGGGAATCTGCATGATAACCCCTTCCCCCCTCTGGTTCTATGCAAGATTACTTAAGCCTCTCTTACAAACCGCTGTGTGTCTTTATAAATCGTACGTCTCCAGAGAGTTTTAAAACGCACGATATATAATGACGCATGACAGGTTGTAAGAGAGGCTAAAGAATTGTACAGCCAATCTTTGTCGTGGTTGCGTCCACCACAACCTTATGTTGCATTGCATGCATCGCACGACTGTGCATAAGTTTTAGACGCAGACCGCACACAGGAGCATGTACAACCGGTTGTAAGAGATGCTTTACTGAACCAACAAACTGAGCCACTTTAATTCAAATGAAATCCAATCAAGAATGACACAAGATTTAATTTCTACATTAAAACACCAAAAAGGAATAGATAATACTGCTCTTAATTCAGCCCATTCCCAAACATGTCCCTAATAGAAAAGGATTTCAAAAACATTACGATAAAAGAAGACAAGAGCCGTCATAGACAGATTATGCTCCCAAAATAAGTGCTTGTCACAAAATCAAAACTATCATACATTAAGCCCCCTTTTCCCATGACAGCTTATTTTGTACACACATCATTTATAGAATATGGTTTAGAACATCCTATTTGTTACATAAGTACAAAATTTCAATAAATTCTGCCCATTAGAAGAAGAGAAATTAGAGAAAACTACTAATTTTTACACTAAGGCCCCTTTTTCCATGATGCAGCCTCAAATTAAGAAACGGAGAAAAAATGTCCCTAGGTATTATCCTAGGGAGTTCACATGAGAAGTTTCATAGAATTTGGTTCAAGGGTTGCTGAGATCTGCCTGTGGATGGACGGACAGACACACGGACGGACGGACAGCATGGCGACTATATGCTCCCCCGAAATTTTTTCGCGGAGCATAAAAATGCTGGTGACCAGAATTTTCTCCTTTTGCCTCAATATTTTCTGAGCTATGACATACACAAATAACAATTGCATTAACTTCTATTTTGTCTTCAGTAGCAGTTTTTAAAAAGATCACCCTTTAATTTTATTGTTTAATTATGGGAAAAGTTTTAGCCCTTTTGATGCAAACAAGACTAGGTTTTGACATCTATGAAGAGCAGAAGTTCAGAAATCATCAGAGGAAAAGGAGAAAAAGGTGATAATCAACATTAAAAATGTTCTCCTTTTCCTTCCATATTCTCTATGCTACACCATATTTACACCTATCCTTATCTAATTACATTTTGTCATCTGCACAAGACTTCAAATTGAATCAATTAAATTTTCAATGTTAGGGAGGCTTTTAAAAAAGTAAAAGAATAGATAGGTGAATGTTCTAATAAGTTGGTCGATGGCATCATTAAAACCACAAGGGCTATAGACTAGATGATTTATGTTATTGCAAATGAATTGTCTATTTAACATTTTTTTTCTTTCCAAGCTAGTGCAGGCAATTCACATTTTGGAAACTGGTCAAATGCGCAACATTTAACCCTTTCCCAAACAAGACCTGGTTTTGACGTCCCAAATAGAAATGGCTTAGGAAAACATTGAAACAAAAGAAGAAACTGCTGATAACCAGCAGTTTCTCCTTTTGCCTCAATATTGTCTATGCCATATTTTACACAAATTCTATCTTTAATAACATCCAATCTGTCATATGTGGCAGTTTTTGAAGTGGATCACCCTAAAATTTTGCCGTTTGGGAAAGGGTTAAGTAAATGATGGCAATAATTGCATACAGATTACAATATATTATTTTCCATTTCAGAAATCCGAATACTTATTTAATGGTATTTCTTAATTTTTTGTAATTCTATTGAATTAATGTTTTCTTTTCATTAAGTAGAATACATCATGTTTATGTGATGTTTGAATCCAGTCTAATTTTTGTCTTCTTGTCTAGATAAAGCCTTTGATCATTCTGATGTAATCTTAATTGTTTAGAAGCTTGTTTTCTCATTCTTACAAGCTCCTGTACCAGGCTAAACATTCCTTTAACCCTTTCCCAAACCTCAAAATTTTAGGGTGATCCATTTCAATAAATGACACAAATGACAAAATGGATGTTATTTAAGACAGGATTTGTGTAAAATATGGCATAGAAAATATTGAGACAAAAGGAGAAACTGCTGGTTATCACCAGTTTCTTCTTTTGTTTCAATGTTTTCCCAAGCCTTTTCTATTAGGGACGTCAAAACCAGGTCTTGTTTGGGAACTGTTAACCTGTTACCAGTCCACATAATTTTAGACTGATCAAAATTTAAATTCAAAGATGTTGCAAGCGAAAACTTTTAATCAATCAATTTTACATTATTTCATCTTTCTGGGTAGAAAACATCGTCCAAAATGAGGAAATTACTTATCGCAAGCAATTTCTTTACTTTCCACAGCGTTTTCCGAAGGTATTGCCTTGTATGGAGTCAAAACGTCTCGTCGTCATCTTGTGGTAATGGTTCAACCTGTAACCATTCCATAAATTTTAGACTTGTACATAATTCAAAATTGTTGCAGACAACAATTTCAAATAGAGTCGGATGTAATTTTACATTTTTTGACTTTTTAAGTACAAGTCATTGTGTGAATGTAGAAACTGCTTTCACAAGCAATTCCTTCATTTTCCACAATGTTCTCCAAAGCCATAATCTTGTAGCGAGTCAAAAGCAGTCATAATTGTGTCGGTTTGCCCTTTACCAGAAGAAAATAAATGGACCAGCCCAAAAATGGCCAAAGAACTTGAAACCTGGTTTGATTATTGTGCGAGGTGTAAAAAAAGGATCGTTAAATGGGAATGGGTTAAGGAAAAATCTTAAATACCTCAAGGGTGTGGGAAAGGATTTATGAAGTGTTAATAAAAGTTTGTTTATTTTTTTAAACATGATAAAACATTAACTGACAGACAAAAGAAACAACAAAAATCATGGATACGCCATGAACTGTACTCAGCTGGATTTGATGATAAAATTCTTTGAAATCCTGAGTTTTTATTGCTTTTTTAAAAATATCATGACAAAAGGAGAAATACAGATTTGGAAACCCAAAAAACAGAATTTCAATTCAAAAGCTGGTCAAGCTAGACCACAAAATGGTTGTTAATAAAGGTTGACTTTGTGTGTAATATAGTCAAGAAAATATTGAGGCAAAAGGAGAAAATGCTGATTCTTCTTTTGCCTCAATGTTTTCTTATGGTTTTTAATGTTACGGACATCAATTTTTTAACCCCTTTCCCAAAGTAGTGCTTTATTTTGAATCCCTACATGACAAACTTTTTGAAAACATTGTGAGAACAGAAGAAACTGTAAGCATGTTCTACTTTTATATGAATATTTCACATCCTTTTCTCTTTTTGATGATTTTGACTGATTATTTCAATCTAAAATGTTTTCATTGTGGAAAGGTCTGAACTTCCTTGTCAATCAGCTGTAAGATTTTACCACCTCAACTGTCAATCATGTATATTTCATGTTAATTATTCATAAGGCCAGGAACTTATTAACATTCATAATCATAATCATTAACCTTTACTTAACCACTTGTGCCAAGTATGAAGCAAATCAGACAGTAACTGTAGCATTCTCAGGGTGGCTAATCATGTGATACACATGTGGTAACCTCACACTGTTTGTTTACATATTCCTTACGATAGAGGGTATGTTTTGTTCTTTTCCCGTGGTGTTTGGCCGAGTTTAGAAATGACGTATAGTGCAGAGTACCCAGGTGACAAATCTCTTCATTATAACACTGCACTTTCAAGGTTGGGGTGCGCAATTTTCTTGAAATTCGCAAAAGAGTTTTCATTTGTTGTATGGTTGGAGTCACACTTTTATGTATCCAAGCTGGTTTTGAGTCATTTCATTGTTTCAAAACATTCTAAAGCATGCGTATAATAGTAATAATTTGTCAAAAATAATACAGGTATAATGATTGTTATATATTAAATGCGGCGGAGTTGAGATTGGTAGAAAAACTGGAGAAAAAAGCCAGAGATAGGCGTCACACAGTATGACCCATACTGATAGGAATCACACTTGTTTAAGTAATGGACTGGCCTCATTACGCAAACACCTTATCAACACCAACCTATGTACACTGCTGATATTAGAAACAGGAAGAGCCGTCTGACATGGATGTGTTAGATGGTATAATTACTAAATAATGACCAAAATTTTATTTCAATTCCGGTTGGTTTATGAAAGAATATCTTGATAAGGGAGATTATACATTAAATTTTGTCACAATGGTCATTTTTGAGATGGCTATTCGAGTAATACGCGTCAGTCAATAAAATACCTGAAAACATAAAATGCCGGAAACAATAAAAATACTATAAACGACATAGAAATACCAAATAGCAGTATAGAAAGATCAATGAATGGTTACGCTTTTATATGTGCACATTAGCATGAAGTACTCAAGGTGAGCTATTGTGGTTGCTTTTTGTCCATCGTCCGTCCGTCTGTCTGTTCACAATTAGACGTTTGCACTATATAGCATCCACTGAAAAAGAAAGTCATCCGAAATCTTATGGTAACCAACATTTTGTGTAATTTTTATCATGATTGATGAATAAATGTAGATGCTAGACAATGTCATGCTGTTTTTGAGGTTCAAGGGCAGATATTGGTAATTCAAGACTTTCATCTTTTGTATCTTTTGAAATTTTTATCAAGAACCCAGGGCAAGTAATCCAGAATCTATAGAAGCCATTTTGAAAATTATGATATTACAAATTGTGGTAATTTATAAATTTTCATTCACCACAAGAAAGATGAATTAAATGAAATGAGAAATAAGAGCATGTTCTGTTTTTTCGTAAATTTAGTCCTTCTAAAAAGCATAACCCTGTTTATTTGCCTTTTCTTCTATACATGGCCTCCAATTGAATAAACGCCAACGTGTATTCGAAGTGTATGCAATATGTAGGCCCCTATTTTCTGCATCGCTAGTTTTGAAATTATGAATTGTAGTAAAACTGTATAAGATATCGATTAACACATGATGACGTAGCGGGTGAGTTACCCCACCCACTTTGATTAATATATCTTCAAAACCAAGGCTCTGTTCAAGTTGATATACTCACTGTCATAAAAAAGTAGCCCCTTTTTTATTAACCATAATTTTGACAGTTCTTAATGTCTTTCTAATTTGACACATGCATATGCATTCCCAATGATTCTTTTTCACACCTCAATAGTTAAATGCTTTAAACATGCCCGGAAACATGTCAAGTTGTAATATGGGTTCAAAACAGTATTTTAGGATATTAAGTTCAATTTAGTTTACTTACAGCTGTTGATGTTGATGCTGTTGAAACACAAAAAAAAGTCCTATTTAAATTTTACAGTCACTTATTCCATTGAAATGATAGAGGTCTATGAAAATTTAGCAATATTAGTGTAGAATGTCTCAATATTAAATGTTTGGTAATAACCGGAAGTGGTTGGTTGGTAAAGTGAAGGAAAAAATTTCTTTATTTGGAATTTTCTAAAGACCAAATAGAAACAAAAATTCAGCGAATAGAGCATTTGAGAGGAATTTGGGGGTTGGATTGGCTAAAACTGGAAACTGCCATTTTGCAAGGGTCTTGGGTGTAATTAAAATTACTTATCAGCATCTAATCATTTCGAATAAAACAGTATCTAAACAATATCCTTACTTATTTATGGCCCGTTTCCGGCCCTATATATGGCTGTGAATTTCAGTAATTTGTTCCGTATCAGTTACGGATTTCCTGGAACTACCACCAAGCTACCATAGCTAAAGGGGTAATTCGACTGTTTTCGATACTTTCAGGGAAGCATTTTTACTGGCCATGCTTCAATATTTTGTATTTATTTCGGTACGTTTATGAATAATCCTAAAATTGCCGACCCTTTGCATTAGACACGTGGCTACTTTCTTATGACGCGGAGTATACTTTACCTGCATAAGGTCAATATGTTAGTGGCGAAAATGAAAATAATCGAGCTGGTCCTCGGACAAAGCCTAATTGACACTCATCCTTTGCCAAAAATATTGAACTTATGGTGTTTCTAACAAGACTTGTGTTTTTATTGTTCATTCATTCAAAGATAGATTTATTCATTATCTTGCCAAATATTTCTAGTTTATTTGTGTAATGTATTTATTGTTTCAAATACCTGTACATACTTTAGTCTTGAAATATTTTATTATAGATCTATTAACCACGAGTTGTAATATATAAAAACTTATTACAGGTAACTGGTTCAAATCTCAGTTTCCAGTGTGACTACTATCATACAGTGTGATTCTTATCATTTGTCTCCGAGATCTTTTTTCTCTCGAAAACGAAACTTGACCGATCTCTTTGTGTGAAAAACTGCCTTCTTTTAACGAAATGCATTCATTATACTGCAAAACTCAGACTTAGACTCAGTAAATTCACTGGAAAGCTTCCCTTTGAATATCACAAGCCAAAAGTGTGATTCCTACCATAGAACTCAAATACACATTTGAAGGATTTTTCACGAAATCTATGCATATTTTATCAATAATTTAAAACAGAGACTGAAGCGCACTAAATTGCGGGTACTCTGCACTATATGTCATTTCTAAACTCGGCCAAACACCACGGGAAAAGAACAAAACATACCCTCTATCGTAAGGAATATGTAAACAAACAGTGTGAGATTACCACATGTGTATCACGTGATTAGCCACCTTGATTCTCCGAGCAGAGTTGTCGTTCGTTACACTCACCATACATCTCTGCAACGGGCTGAATGACAAGAATCTTGTCAAACCGAGGAAAACGTGTATTATTGCTGTTTAACTGTTTCATGTATATCATAATAAAGTAGACAAAGAAATTATGATTCTGGTTACATTTGAACGGCACTATAACTGATGAATTAACCCATATACAATGGAACTATTTTCACAAGCCTCCTTACCTATGACAGGAATTTTGTGCTAAAAATAGACTAGGTTTAGTGTTTTGTTTTGATAAATCGTCGGTGTTGTTATATAATATCGTATCTACGGCTTGAATCAAGTCGAAGTTGTGAGATTTTATAACAACACTTACGAAATAGGCCTACAATTGTTTGTCCGAAATACGTCACGGTTAGCTGGATAAAATCGTTCCCTATCAGATTGAAACGTACAGAAAATTTGAATGAATTGACATCAATTTAAAAAAAAATAAATTATTATCGTTGGAAAATGATATTAAATTTTAAGCAATGTGAAGTATGATATATTTTGGACTTCGGAAAAGAAAAATTATTTGTTATTGCCATTTTGATGTGATAGAAAGTGACGTAATCTAGCAGATGATGACGCAATACTCTCCGAGCCAACCACAGAGGTGAATGTAATGAATGAACCGTGTGCAAGAGAGTGTAACTGTAGGAGGTGTTGTCAAATCAGGGGCCATAACTCAGAAAGTATAAGTCCAGTTTATGTGGAATTTGTATCTTGCACATCTACTGTAAAGTATGGTTATAAGTCCAATTTTCGTGAAATTTACGTCTTGTAGCATATCAACAGGTCACAATTAATACTTGTGCCAAGTATGAAATAAATTGGTCCATAAGTGTAGGAGGAGTTGTCTGGACAAAGTTTTGGAGACAGACCAACCAGCAGACCAACCAACCAACCAGTGGACGGACAGGCTAATTCCAGTATACCCCCTCTAAACTTTGTAGGGGGGGGGGGGTTAAAAACAAATTATGGCCACTAAGGATAGGATTAAATTTTCAAAATAGGTAACATAAGTGCAAGTAATTGATTTAAGAAAAATATTACTGTAAATAGCTGTACAAAAATGAACATTGATGACTTCAATATCAGGGGAAAATTAGATGGCAATGTGACAAAATTTAGATTGCAATTCTGAGACTATCTCAATATTATAACACCATTAATTCTACAGATTCCCACAATATGGTAAAAAAATCACCCCAAACCTACAGTTGTCATACCTCTTATAGGAAAAACTTTGAAAAATTTCCAGGCAAAAGAAGAAAATGCAAATAACCATAATTTCCTCCATTTGCCTCAATATTTTATGTGCTATAATATACACTAACCCTCTTTATAGATATCAATTTATTGTCTTAAGTATATCTTTCAAATTAGAACAGGCAATCTTTTTGCCTGATAGGCAAAGATTAAGACTTTTCTAGACATTTTTTCAAAAAAAAATTGAGCCAATAATCTTGGAAAAAAACATTTTTAGGAGCATAATATTTTTACCTATGACTTGAATGGGTTCTTTTTATTGTTGTTGTTTTTGATTATCAACATTTTCTACTTTTTCCCTTGATGTTTTCTCTACTTTATGTTGCAGATTCCTTATTACACTACTCCATTCTGGAATAACGTACGGCAGCCTGCTGTTTGGGATTCAGAAGCAATAAATATTCCCAATCCTTATTTAGCTTCTATTTTCTTATACATTTTCAGCAGAATAGAAATGGTATAAAAACATCAAAGACATCAAAATGGACATAATGAGACAAAATTAGATCATAATTAAAGACAAAAATGCTGTATATACTTTCCAAATCAATATCATCATCTTATACAAGAAAATAAGCTCTTATTACTTGCTAAATAATTTTATATCCAAACCCACTCTAGAAAACTTTCCTTTCCCAGATGACAACATTTAGGATTAGTCCAAATTCAAAAATGTTGTAGATGACAATTTAAAGTAAATGAAATTTACTCTTTTTTTAGTTGGATTTGAAATCACAAATTTAGAAAGGCTTTACCCTATCATTTCAGACTGCTGTTGCATTTGAGATTTTTGACATTTTCAGCCCTATAGCAATAAGTTCACCATTTTGTCGAATGGCAACTTAAAAAGTTATAGGTGCACATAAAGAAATTCACCCCTGCGAAAAAAGTTCACGAACTTTGATATACTTTTTATGAACTTCATGAAAATTGCATGAACTAACATGAAAAATTCATGAACATCCAGTTTCATTAATATAAAGTTCATGAACTTTTTACGAAGTTAATGAACTTTGTTACACATTTTATGAACTTCATGAACAAATAAAAACGTTCATGAACTTTCAATTTCGTAAATTCATATAAGTTCATGAGCTTTTCACAAACATTTTGAAAATTGTTGAACTTATTATGTTTAGTTCATGAACCTTCATTTGCAGGGTTCTTGAACCTGCAATATATTCTAGAACCTGTCATAGTTTAGGTTGTACCAGTTTCCTTCGCTTTTTAGAGCTTCCAAAAATATGCGATAGTTGTGCAAAATGTGAAAGAATGAATTTATTTTCATTATTTCATACATTGCACATTTGAAGTTTTGCTTACAAACATAATATTAGAGATAATGAATATTCTACTGTCAGAAAATCTGCATTTAAAGAAACAAAATAGATCTGCATTTTATTCAAAAGTTCCTGAAGAAGTCAACCATTTCGTGGATAGACAACCTATGTTGCTTACTAAAATCAACAATTATAAAAAGTACAAATTCACAAACTATAAGCCAGGCTGTTTCAACCCTGACAAAGTAGTTTTGCATACATTTAAATTTCAATGATTTTGAAAATGGAAGGAGAAATCAATAAGCTGTAGAAAGAACAGTTTAGCTGCTGACTAAACTATCTAAATGAATGCTAAACGACTGACTAAGGTCTATTTCTAGCTAACCTTAATTCTGGTAGCTACTTTTGTGATCATCCAGTGTCTATTAACCAGTGTTTGTGACAAGGAATCTTTGAACCTGAACAGAATTATAAATTGGCTTTGAAATGAATTTATTCTATCAAATTTTATTCTATCAAATTCAAGAAGTGCTTAAAAAGTTCTAGAACTACTGTGAATGTTCATGAACTAGTTCTAGAACTATAGAACTAGTTCCAGAACTTATCTATAAAGTACATTTAGGTTAAACTTCAAAGTCAAGGTCACAAGGTCAAAGGTCATGGTCTAAATGAAAAGTCTTAGCATAATATATCCATGTGTGAAATGGTACATCTGTTTTTCATATAGTTCACAAGATACAGAATTAACTGGGTGAAATCAGACCTCCCAGTCTAATTTTATTCCATTTTCCAGTCTATTACATGACATCACTTCCTGTTTATCAGAGATTTGGAGGGAATTTGCTTGCCTGACTTTTTTTTTCAAAAAAATTGTTTATTGTCATAATTTACATTCATATTGAAGAATAATCAGGAGATAAAGAATTAAGCTCGCCGAACAGTTAGACGAAGTAAAGCAACATTGGAGAGTGTTCTTTTGACTAAATTTAACAAATCAAAATGTTCAGTTTTACAATTCCCCACCCACATATTGCGTAGTAAATAACTTAGTTCATGAAGTTATGATGAACGTTCATGAAATGCAAAAATTTGCCTTTAAGGGGGAATGCTCCAGTTTTTCGGAACACTCGGTCTTTACTGCAGTAAATTAAATGTTTCGTACCAATATGATTCACTACCATATTTTTAATAATATAACACATTATTCCAATTTACCATTTTCGACGGCAAAAGTGTATTTATTATGCGAAACTGATTTCCCCAAGATGGAAATCGATTATTTAGAGCAAGACAGTCGTAAGTGTGTATGCAGTTACCACTGTTTTGCGTCATTTTATTCATGTGTAGCTTATAAAAATGGCTGTAATTCTCTAATAAGTACGCTGACCTATATATTTTCTTTTTGAATTATTACCAGGACATGTTGCTTAATACAATGAGGGAGTTTTATCAAATTCTATTATGTAGAACTTGATATATTTCCAAAAATATGCAAATTTTGACATAAAAAACTCCAGCTTCGTTGATCTAACCGAACACGTGAACATGCTGTTTTATACATTTACGCGTTTATATTAGCACATATTTTGGGTTTTCTGTTCTTATTAAATGTAAGACATTACTTTAAGTCCGTTTTCGGGATTAAACAATGAATATACAGCATTTTATTAGCATTTTAGTGACCTTGGACAGGTGCAAGAAATTGTGCATTTTTTCGATGTAGGGGTATGTGATACGAATGCCTATAAAATTCAAACAAGATCGCTGACCATCCATTTTTATTTTATTTTTCAATTGGTAATAACATGTAATTTCAACATACAAAATATAAATAGAGTCTATTATTGAGAAAAAAATTAGGAAACTGGAGCATTCCCCCTTAATGTTGCAAGAAGTTCTTGAACTTTGGAAGTTTGTGAACTTCAGAAGTTCTTGAACTTTTGTTCGTGAACTTCAGTGGTTCATGAACTTGCTGTTTCATGATCTTGGCTGACTAATTCACGAACTTCCGAAGTTCAAGAACAAAAGTTCAAGAACTTCTTGAAATTTATGAAAGGCAGGGGTTTAAACATCCACTCGCCCGCTCGCATTGGCGAGTAGAAAATGCCGTAGGACGAGTAGATTTGGGGACGAACTAGTCCGACGGGGCGAGTGCAAATTTAGGACTTGAATCACGCTGATTGAGGGAGAAAAAAATAAACGATCGAAAAGAAAGTATTTATTCAAACAACTTCATATCGGAAACAATAATATTCGCTGTAAAATAAGACCGTTCCCTGTTTATGTCGATCAATCTTCATAGACGCTTCAGAGTTTCCATTCACATGATTCACGCAAAATTGTGTGTGAAACACAAATATTTGAAAGAAATAACATACAAAATTTACGGTCCCTTATGTGATTCCAAGCACAAAATTTGGATCTATATCAAACAATCCCGAATGTGAAACTAAACAAGGAAACTAGAGTAAATCTGTGTTAGTTACTCATATGCGATGATTTGAACGAGATCAAAAACGCCGCAAACACAGTCAATAGATGACGTAGTCATTCCAGTTTCAATATAATCACATGGTTTTTCCGCACCCAAATAAGATAACGTTTTACTATGATTTGTTTACAAAAGTCGCCCATGCCAGAAAGCGCGGGAAAATGGGATGAAGCAATGAAACAAAACGCTATCTGCGTAGTAAATACACTGGCGTTAGATGGTTTTAACACCGATGCGTTATCTCTTTCTGTCATGCCGCCTCGCGATTACACAAAGAAATTCTTTCACATTTACCGGGTAGCTGTACATATTAAACTGGTGTGCTTACTTGACCATTTCGACAGCTAATCTATCTTTCGAATTAAATAAAAAGTAAGTGTTTACAGTAATGTTAATCGGCGATTGATTTATGGTAAACAATGGAGTCAAGTCTGAGCCACATTCGATTTTTGACCATCTTTTTTAATAAAATTGTTGCCTTATTCGCCTATGACTTTTGAAGTGGCGATCGCCAGCGCGAGCCCTGTCTGTCATTTATGCCGAAGAAACTTTATTTGTACCTAAACATTAACAGAGTCAAAGAGTTATATTATTTGCATAATAATGCATCCGTAAGAGCCAACAGTCTAAAATTTTCTTCATCTTTAAGGGCGAGTTGGGTTGCCTTAAGGGCGAGCAGAAATTCAGAGCTACTAGTCCTACAGGACTAGTAGGTTTGAAGAAATTTTTCAACCCCTGAAAGGCAAATTTTGCGTTTCAACTTTTTCGCAGGGGCATAATTTACTCAAAGCGGCTGCATCTGAGTAGAGAGGTCCTGGGTTCGATACCTGGGCGTTGCAAATACCCTTTCTGACAAAAATGTCACCCATCAACGGTTTGTTTGATAATGTGAACCTATGTGGGCAAGAAGCTGGAGGCTCGATTAGGATGTTGTGGTAGTACTGGTATAAGAAACAACAGGAATCTTATGGTTAGGTGCCCCAGCCACCGCTTTATGACCATAGCAGTTGAAAACGGCATAAAACCCCAAAAAACTCAAACCTTTGAGTGTGAGCAGTTTAACTTTTTAATAATAGAATGAAACAATAGGGCAAAATTAAGCTTGCTGTTGCACATACCATATTCATAGCTAAAATTGACAGTAGGAAATGAGAGAAAAAAAGTAAAGGTGTATTGTGTTCTTGAAATATTAGCATGCCTTCAATTATAGACAATAATTGCCTCATGAAAATATAATAGAGGAAAAGAGATGGGAGATTAAACCCTTTCCTGAACAAGAAATGGTTTTGAAGTATTAGCTTTCTCGGACAAATAACAGTAAAAATTTTAGCTTAGGTAACCATTTGAAGTTGCATTTTTATGCGTTTTTTTATAACATATCCATACTAGAACTGTCGCAAAGCGGACAAATACCCCCCACTAGCGCGTTGTCACTGAAAAAGTGCTAAAGTTCAAAGTGGCATAACTCTGAAACTACTGCCTGGATCAAGATGAAAATTGCAGGTGCACAACTTCATATGATAGGAAACAACCTGCTAAAATTTCAGCAAAATCGGTCAAAAACTGTGGGAGGAGAAGAGGACACAAAATTATGTCCACGGACGGACGGATGGACAGACGGACGGACGGACAACCTGAATCCAGTATACCCCCCATAACTTTTTTGTGGGGGGTATAAAAAGGATTGTATTATAGATTTATTGAAGACAAATCCTGGTCATCAATCTTCCCTGACCAGCCAGGTCAGCCCAGGTCAACAAAGGTCATCTGAGGTCAGCCACAGTGAGAAGTCTGGCAACATAGAGATCAAACAGGTTACTCAATCAATGGTGTTGGTCAATATGTACAGACGATGACTTGTGCTTAACCCTTTCCCAAACCGGAAAATTTAAGGGTGATCCACTTTAAAAACTGCCACAAATGACAAAATGGTTGTTATTAAAGATAGGATTTGTGTAAAATATTGCACAGAAAGTATTGAGACAAAAGGAGAAACTGCTGGTTATCAGCAGTTTCTTCTTTTGTTTCAATGTTTTCCCAAGCCTTTTCTATTAGGGACATCAAAACCAGGTCTTGTTTGGAAAGGGGTTAAGGTAGTCCATCCCTAATGAGATTTATGCTATGTTTAGAGTTATCTTTAGAGTGATGATGTTATCATTTGTCACCTTGTCGATCTAGATCCGAGTGTTTACGATGTCTCCTGAAAAAATTCCAATGTCGCCTGATTCTCATTAGGGGTGGACTACCTTAAAATTGCAAACAATTTTGGGCATTCAACATTATAGATCTTCTACTAGATCTAATAAATAAAATGGCAAAAAAAAATTTAACAAATATATTTCACATCCATCATAGACCTAAAATTCAATTCTTGGTTCACCGTCATGGAATTTGTAATATTACAACTTGGAACAATGCGTGCATATAATTTCCTTATTTTCAGAAATTTGATTCCAATGCAAGCTAAGGTTACCAGAAATTTGGAAATATCTCTTTAACCCATTACCAGACGGCAAAATTTTAGATTGTTCGAGATTCAATGATGATGCAGACGACAATTTCAAGTGAATATAATTTCATATTTTTTGTCTTTTCGGGTAAAAAACATTGTGGGAAATGAAGAAATTGCTTGTCACAAGCAATTTCTTCATTTTCCACAAAGTTTTTCAAACTTTTTATCTTGGAGGGCGTCAAAAAGCTTCAATGTTTGGGAATGGGTTAAAGTGACATTTAAGAATTTTTTGTCATAAATTTTACTTTTATTTTTATCTGAAAGAGCATATTTCCTTATGAAAATTCTGAAAATTTCAAGCCAAACTATTGCGCCGTTTACGAGAAATTTATATTTTTGTGTTAAAATTGAACAAATTGTTGTGGACAACAGTTCGGATTTATATGCAATTTATTGATTATGTCTCAACTTTAAATGCGTGTTTCTCGCTTATTGGCAACAACTTAAAATCAAAGTGCTGAGAGTACTGTAATTGGACGTCTCTGATTGATTGAGCGGGATTGTACATGAACGAAAGATATTTTATTCATTCTTCTGTGTTTAATTCTATAAGATCGGTTTCGGACATACGAAATCGGCTTTAATACCAGAAGACCCTTCTCAGGCTTCAAATTGATTTGATTGCCGTTTCAAGACAACTGATTTGTCGCTATGAATAATCACTATTAATTTGATTACCAAATTCAATTAAGGCCATGCGATTAGCACTTTTGTCTTCTTGTTTCGGTTTACTATGAGTATTGTCGTCAGTTATACTTTTCATTGATTTTAAAAAGTACGCTACAAAGCAATTTATTCAAAATGTAAGCCAACGCGCTACATAAATGAAAGCCGCGATAGCTCACTTAGCAGAGCACTCACCTTGTACTCTTTACACATTTTATATCCGGAAGGCCCTGGGTTCGAATTCTGCTCAGACATTGTTCTTTTTAATCATCCGCCGGAGGCGGACGTATATTGGCGTCATCTTCTCCGTCTGTCCGTCCGTCCATCCGTCCGTCCATCCGTCCGTCCGTCCGTCTGTCCGTCCGTACGTCCGTCCACTTTTCTTGTCAACGCAACTCCTCCTAAGTTTCTGGCTGGATCTTCTTGAAACTTGGTCAATGTTATCACCTCAATTGGTAGATGTGCATGAAGGAAGGATTTTATGGTTCGTTGATTTTTGCCAGAGTTATGCCCCTTAAAAACTTAGTCTCTGGGGCTTATTGAAATTGCAGCCTTGTCAACGCAACTCCTCCTAAGTTTCTGGCTAGATCTTAATGAAACTTAATCAATGTTATCACCTCAATTGGTAGATGTGCATGAAGGAAGAATTTTATGGTTCATTGATTTTTGCCAGAGTTATGCCCCCTTAAAACTTAGTCTCTGGGGCTTATTGAAATTGCAGCCTTGTCAACACAACTCCTCCTAAGTTTCTGGCTAGATCTTAATGAAACTTAATCAATGTTATCACCTCAATTGGTAGATGTGCATGAAGGAAGAATTTTATGGTTCATTGATTTTTGCCAGAGTTATGCCCCCTTAAAACTTAGTCTGTGGGGCTTATTGAAATTGCAGCCTTGTCAACGCAATTCCTCCTACGTTTATGGCTGGATATTAATGACACTTGGTCAATCACCTCAATTGGTAGATTTGCATGAAGGGAGGATTTTATGGTTCATTGATTTTTTCTAGAGTTATGCCCCCTTAAAACTTAGTCTCTGGGGCTGATTGAAATTGCAGCCTTGTCAACACAACTTCTTCTAAGATTCTGACTGGATCCTTATGAAACTTGGTGGATGTTATTACCTTAATTGGTAGATGTGCATGAAGTAAGGATTTTATGGTTCATTGATTTTTGCCTGAGTTATGCCCCCTTCAATCTTAGTCTCTAGGGCTTAATGATATTTCAGTCTCGTGAACGCAATTCCTTCCAGGTTTTTGACTGGATATTTATAAAAACCTTTTTGTAAACACAACTTTTTACAGGTTTTTGTGTGAATATTTATAAATCCTTGTCAATGTCATTTTTTTGTCTCAAGTTTTATAAGTGGCGGCGTATATTGTGACCATGGCACTCTTGTTCGACTTCTATCTCCACCATCGTTGGCGAAAAAACGACCGCAGTGATTTAGAATCGATCTTAACACAAAATTCAACGAAATAAAGTAATGAAACGCCGATCATTTACATACAATTCCGCTCAATCAATGAGAGGCGTCTAAATATAGTGCTCCAAGCACTTTGATTTTTATTCCTGTTTAGAGTAAAAAAAGAAAAAAACACGGTAGCAGTTTTCCCTGGTTGTGGTTACAAAACAAATTTAATACATACTTTTCCTGAAACAAAATACCAGATGAATTGGAGCACCTAACCATGGATTCCTCATACAAGTACTACCGCAGCATCCTTACATCTACAGATGTGCATAAAAAGAAGAAATTGGGAACGTGCCGTCGGGAAAATGGCAGTGGAGTAGCCTACAATAAACAATTTAAATGTTCATATCATTATCAACGAAAATTTGAGAATAGCAATGTCCCTATCTGTAAACATACTCATACGATCATCCAGGTACCATCTGTTGCAGACCCATTGCTTCATCTTCTTAGCTCAATACACGTAAACGGGTCGCTTAAACGAAATAAATACAGATCGCTGTCACTTAGTCTTATACTAGTAATAATCATTGTTGTCATGACCATCGATCAGTATGTAAATAGGTCATGATACTGCCGAATATCAGTGATACAGATGCTGGAGAAAAAAAAACTCGTAAGAGCAACTATTTTTCTGAATAGGTGGATTTCACTAGTGTCTCATCTGATGCTGTTCAGATGGAACCCCGATTTGTCATCGAGTCGAATCCGAGTTGCGAAATGAACTCACTCCCCAATAATCAATTTCAAAACCCTGGTTCCAAAGTACGTCTCGTGGAAACCCCATTCCTTTAAATATGTCAAAGACTTAAACAACAATGATCAAAGAAAAGGAACCTATCATACACAATACGTGCATTAAATTGGGAAATCATTCTAAAATGTGTGTTTTCAGTAAACACATCAAGAAAAACAAACGTTTTACAGAAGAAATAATCCGAACTGGTTTTGAACCAACGGCGTTCCAAATTTCAAACTGAAAAAAAGTTGCGAGGTTAATCCTTTCCCGTTTGAGCTATCGCTGCTGCTGATGATATAGGGTGTCTGTTTACATTATAACCATAGTGTATGCATGTATCGCTTTCTAAAGATCTTACCCTTTACACAATAAATATTACGAAAGTCAAAAAAACTACAAGAAAATGATTAAATCGAAAAAAGATCGTAAAGTTGGTTAAGACGTGGCATGAATTGAATCGGCCAATGAATCTTATAGTATTTGTTAGAGAACACATAGAAAGTAGGAAAAGATACGACAGTTTTCCTGTATGGTCGCAAAATCTATTTTGAATTTTGGTCAACTGGCAATTGAGTCTGAGAAAGGGTTTTTTGGTAATGAAAACCCATTTCGCCTGTCCAAAAGTGGTTATAAGAATTGTACGTCCTTTCGGACGTCCAATTAAAAACTAATAGTATTTATACTCATTAGAATAACCAATCTTGGCATCAAGATATACTTTAAACTAGAAAGACCTGAAGGTCTTGAGTCGCTCCACAGGCCTGAATTTCTTGTGGTTTACAATAAAAAATTTGACAAATTTATCTAAATGCTTAAACTTATACATTATTAAATTCTTGTGGTTCTTAGAGCAGAAACAAAGTTTAATACAGCAATGTGGTCAAAGAAAAACTAGATTTCTCAAAACTTGTCGTTCTTAGAGCGAAATCAAAGTAAAAAGAAGCAATAATGTGGTCAAAGCGAAAAGAAGGTAAATGATTGACCAATATTTTGGGGATTTTTAGAGTGATGATAAAGTTGAAAACTGTAATAATGCCAAATTCAAGGGCACATAATTCAGTATGTTAGTTTATAATCAAGCTGAAAATTAAACTTGTGCAAGATATTATGGTCAGCATCATTCTGTCCAAATTTTGTCATTGTTAGTCTATAATTGTGGCCACAAAAGTGAAAAAAGTGTCTAAAACTGAAATTTTGTCAATTTCAAGGGCACATAACTCAGATTGTAGCAATGCAATCATCCTGAAAATTACACATAAGCAAGATCTTGTTGTAAACTAGATTCTGTCCAAATATCATCTTGATTGGTTAACAATTATGGTTGTTAGAGTGAAAACAAAGTCGAAAATGGCAATTTTGTCAAATTCAAGGGCACATAACTCAAGATGTAAAATTCTGATTAAGCTGAAAATTACACTCAGGCAGGATATTATGCTGATATATATTCTGTCCAAGTTTTGTCTTGATTGGTCAATATTTGTAGATTTTAGAGTAAAAATAAAGTCAAAATCAGCTATTTTTGACATTCAAGGGCAGATAACTCAGGTGATTCTAGTTCAATCCAAGTTCTTTGAAGGAATCTGAGAGAGGGTCACTCAAGGATCATTCCTGTGAAGTTTGGTTGAAATCCATCCAGTAGTTTCTGAGAAGAAGATTTTTAAAGAAAAAGTTTACGGACGCACGCACGCACTGACGCACGACGGACACATCGCCATGACAATAGCCCGCTGGCCTGAAAGGCCAGTGGAGCTAAAAATTGAAATTGGAATGAAAGAATTTCCCAAACAGCAAGATCTTACGGTTGTTTAATTTGAAAGCTGTCTTCAAGCAGAGAACAAAATGGATATTGTGAAAGACAGGATTGATTAACAATAAAGCTCAGAAAATATTTAGGCAAAAGAAGAAAGTGATGTTTATCAGCATTTTCTAATTTTGACTTGATGTTTTTCCCAAGCATTTTCTAAGTGATTACTAAACCTAGGAATTCTGTAGATGTTTAACCCATTACCACACAGTGACTCCTTTTGACTCCCCACAATATATTGGCTTTGGAAAACATCGTGGAAAATGAAGAAATTGCTTGTGACAAGCAATTTCTTCATTTCCCACAATGTTTTCTACCAAAAAAAGCTATAAAATTTCGAATTTTTTTCATAATGAAATGTCGTCTGCCACTTCTTTCAAATTGGACTTCCCCAAAAATTTGTCGTTTGGTAATGGGTTAAACAGTTTCCTAAACAACAAAATTTGCGGATAATTAGGTTATTTCATGTAAGAACCCCCCAAACACAACAGCCTCCGAAAGTCGTCCTTCGAGTCTTAAATCGCCGCTCAAACGTTTAGTATTTGTTATTTTTAGTAACATACTCTCAATCCCAAGGGGTTTTGGTAACAATACTCTCGAACCCAAAGCGTTTTAATGTTGAATACACATGCTCTTTATCACTGTATATTGAATGCATGTGCGTCGTCATTGTTTTCTCTACATATTTAGGGAGCCTCATTTTGATAATGTCAATTTGTGACTATTTTTAGTAATAATTTTCATGTATACAATGTTGATTTCCCATAAACCCATCGTCTTTGCCCCCGGAAGTGTGTTCTGTGGGTACAGACTAAAACATAAGTGAAAGGACCTTATAGTGGTGAAGAATGGCAAAGAATTTTGTGCTAACAATAGACTAGGTTTACCGTTATGTTTTGATAAACCGTCGGTGTTGTTATAAAATCTCGTAACTACGGCTTAAATCAAGCCGTAGTTACGAGATTTTATAACAACACCTACGAAATACTATTTTGTTTGTCCGAATTTACGTCACGATTAACTGGATAAAATCGTTCCCTATTCAGAGATCTATGTTGAAATATTATTGAGAAGTTGTATGATAAATGGTTCCTGACATTGTAAGGTTACAGAGCTGACAGGCATTATTAAGACAATGTTAGCTTAATCCTTTCCTAAACCGAATATTTTTAGAGGAAAGTTGACATTGCTGAAGAAGATAGGATTTGTGTATAATATATCATAGAAAATATTGAGGCAAAAGGAGAAAATAAATGCTGATCATCAGCATTTTCTTCTTTTGCCTCAATGTTTTCCCAAGCCTATTTTCCTGGGAACTTCAAAACCAAGTCTTGTTTGGAAATGGGTTAATCCTTGTTCTGGGGGGAACTTCTGCCTACTGCTCAAACAAATTGTCAAGTTAAAGTACATTTTGGTAAGTTTATCTCAAGTTTTTACCACACTAATTGAGTAGAAAGCAGGCAATGTAGACTAAGATCAGCCTGTACATCTGTGCATGCTGATCTTAGTCTATACTGTCTGCCAAAGCTTTGGTCATAACAGGAATATTACTTGAACAGCATAAGAAGAGTTATTTCTTTTCAAACAAAGCTTTGCTTTGAAGTCTCAGTTACATAAGAGGAAAAGGCTGAGGAAAACATTGAGGCAAAAGAAGTGAACACTGATAACATGTATTTTCTCATTTTGCCTCCATATTTTCCAAGTCATCTTGTACACATCTTGTTTCCTTATTTCATTTTGACATCTACAGCAGCTCTGAAATTGGGATTCTGAAATCTAAATGTATATGCTGTTCGGGACAGGGTTAAACCCAGCATGATTGATTACTTTATGAAGATATTAGACAAGCTACTACAAGTGCTAACTCAAACTTGGAATTCTGGTGTTCAAAGTATTTCAAGGTAGTCCAACTCTAATGATACTCATATTATGATGTTGAAATCTTTCGTGCAACATTGTTTTAACATTCATAACGTAATTGATCTGTATCTGACATGATACGGGTTAGAAAAAATGCACTTTCCATCTTTTATATCCCCTGAAAAATTCTGACATCATGTTTTATCTCAATATGGGTGAACTACATTCATTACAATTCAAATTTTCTGGTAGCCTTTTGTATCATGGATGTCAAAACCAGGCCCCGGTTTCTCGAAAAAACTTAAGTATATTCTCATGAGAATATATATATTCTCAACTTCAAAGGGATACTCTCAAACGTTGAAGGGTATTCGATTGAAGTTTACGTGGATTTCGTGCGATTTGAGCATGGTGCTCAGATTTGAGCATGAGAATATATACTCAAGTTTTTTCGAGAAACCAGGGCCAGGTCTTGCTTGAAAAAGGGTTATTCAAAAAGGACATTCAATCAAGAGTAGATATATTTAGATCAAGAGCTAATGGAGTAAATCAGGTCAGATGCACATCTAGAAATAGGAAGGCTATGGCAGATTTTAAAGGCCTGGTCACATACGATTCCGCGCCCATATCGTGTCAACATCATGTCCAAAATTATATAGCATGGGTCCCTTGTTTTAGACATGCTTCGGCCGTGATGTGGACGTGGAATGGTGTACCTGACCTGTTAGGCCTTAACTTAAATTCAGTGGAAACTTATTACATATAAAGCTGAGTAGACAACAATTTCATAAGAGATGGACAGACACACAATAATCATATGGATTCAAGAGGGCTGATCAGCAACCGAGAGACTACAACCACTGGTGGGGAACTCGGCCAAAGCGAGGGACGTTTTTTCGCAATCAATGTATTCCGTCGGTGTTGTTATAAAATCTCGTAGCTACGGTTAACCAGTTCTATTTCTAGAACAAATTCATTGTAATTAGCAAAAAAAATCTTTAAACTCACATTTAAACGCAAAATATCTATACCTTGTTGTAGCGAAAAACGTCCCTCGCTTTGGCCAAATTCACCACCCGTTACAACATAAAGATGTTTATTGTTGTTTTTCGTAACAACGAAAGGGGAATGGGGAAAAATTTTGCAATGATTCCTTGATATAATTGCATTGTCTAATAAGGCTAAATAAACTTACCTATCATGGTAATCATTGTAAGAAAAGGCAGCACATGAAAAGAGAAGAGACCACAATATTAACCCATTACCACACAGTGACTCTTTTTGACTCCCCAAGAGATAAATGATTTGGAAAACATTGTGGAAAATGAATAAATTGCTTGTCACAAGCAATTTCTTCATTTCCCACAATGTTTTCATCCAAAATGACCAAAAATTAAAAATTCCATTCACCTTAAATTGTCGTCTGCAAGATCTTTCAATTTGAACCACCCTAAAATTTTGTCGTTTGGTAATGGGTTAAGATGACATTTCAAGATAATTTCTTTTAGCCCTTTCCAAAACAACAAAGTTTTAAACCAAATAATATCCAACATATCAAAAGTTTCTTTGTTAATAATTGACCCATTATCCTGAAAATGGCAAAATTTTACACAGGTCTAAATTCAAATGTGTTGCAACAACAATTTCGCATAAATGAAACTTTACAAATATTTTTATCTTTTCTGATAGAAAATATTGTGAAAAATGAAGAAATTGCTTGTCACAAGCAATTGCTTGCTTTTCCACTATATTTTTCAAAGCCTTTATCTTGTCCGGGTCATGAAGCGTCATAATGTGTGAATGACCTGAATTTGACGTCCCTAATAGAACAGGCTTGGGAAAACATTGAGGCAAAAGAAGGAACTGTTGATAACCAGCAGTTTCTCCTTTTGTCTCAATATTTTCTGTGCTATATTGTACACAAATCCCTTCCTTTTGAACATCAATGTTGTTGTCTAGAGCAGCTTTTAAATAGGACCACCCTAAAATCTTGTCGTTTGGGAAAGGTTAAATAGAGAACACCAAGAGCAATGGAGAAAAGACTGGTAATCCCCCAGAGAAAATATGGATTGAAATTTCACTGATATTTCACTGAGATTTCAGTGAGATTTCAGTGAAATATCAGTGAAATATCAGTGAAAGAAAGGGGCAAAATAACAATGAAATTTCACCAAAATCTCTGTGAAATTTCACCAAAATTTCAAAGAATTAACAGTGAATTTCATCAAAATTTCAGTGAAATTTCACCAAAATTTCACCAAGGTTCTGTTGAAATTGAAATTATGGATTGAAATTTCAGTGAAATTTCTGTGAAAAATAGTGAAATATCAGTGAAATATAGTGAAATATCAGTGAAATAACAGTGAAAGAAAGGGGCAAAATTTCAGTGTATTTCACCAAAATCTCAGTGAATTTCACCAAAATCTCAGTGAATTTTCACCAAAATCTCAGTGAATTTTCACCAAAATCTCAATGAATTAACAGTGAATTTCATCAAAATTTCAGTGAAATTAATTATGTTGAAAAGTATCAATATTGACCTTTTTACACATTTAACATCTTATTTAAGATAACAATGACCTATATCTTTAACAATACTACAGTCTTCAAGATCGAGAACTAGTTGTCACAGTCTAGCAAGTTACTATTTGAAATTTGGATTATAAGTCTTTGGTTTACCAGGCACAATTTCTGTCCTACCCTTTCTTATATGGATTGGGTTAGATATAGAAATCAAATTTCTTGTAAAAAGAATTGACAAGGTGTCAAGAAAAACAAGCAGCAGGTGTGTGGGACAGCAGTCCCCCATCATAAATTAATCTAAAACAAAGCACAACATTTATTGTGCCCATTATTCCAGAGGTGCGCCCAAAGATTTGTTATGATACTAAAATCTATGTTTACACATGATCATTTCGTAAGCCCTATAAAATTATGTCTAACATGTCCTTAGAATTCAGCTGTGAAGACAGATATGACTATGTCATTTAACACAATCTTTACAAAAGGCAGTTTGAATAATGCCATTAAAGTCACTTATATCTAAACCACGAAAACCAATGACAACTGTAATAATATATGCAATCAGGATGAAATTAGATGGATTACACAAAAGAACACTTCAAAGATAAACTAAAGATGTAATTCTTTGTTTATACTTACACTGGCTTTGCTTAAACATCAATAATGCCTGAAAATACTTTGAACAATTCAAATTCTCTGCCACATGGTTGAAACCACCAAAGCGCTCCAAATCTACTTCCAACTATGTGCCCGAGATGTTGCGATTGTAAAAGGATTTTACTGAAATTTCGTTGAAATTTCGCTGAAATTTCACTGAAATTTCACTGAAATACAAGTCTCAAACAAGAAAAACAAGCAAATTCGTTGAATTGATATCCCCCGCCGAACATATTTTCATTGTCAATAAAGTAGCGCGGAAACAAATATAACTCTGTATGTATATGGCTTCAACAGAACGAATATCACTCTGTATGTATATGGCTTCAACAGAACGAATATCACTATGTATGTATATGGCTAAAACAGTCAGGGGCAGTAACTCTTAATTTGGCGGTTGAACCGGGTAACCCCAATGATATGCGCATGTCCTCATTGTAGTAAAGCTGTGTGCCAAGTTTCATTGAAATCCGGTCTATAGTTTTCAAGAAATAGCGCGGAAACATATATCACTCTGTATGTATATGGCTTAAACAGTCAGGGGCAGTAACTCTGAATTCGACGGTCGAACCGGGTAACCCCGACGATATGCGCATGTCCTCATTGTAGTGAAGCTGTGACCCAAGTTTCATTGAAATCCAGTCTATAGTTTTCAAGAAATAGCGCGGAAACGAATATCACTCTGTATGTGTATGGCTAAAACAGTCAGGGGCAGTAACTCTAAATTCCGCAATCGAACCGGGTAATCATGACGATATGCGCATGTCCATTTTGTAGTGAAGCTGTGTGCCAAGTTTCATCGAAATCCGGTCTACAGTTTTCAAGAAATAGCCCAGAAACGAATATCACTCTGTATGTATATGGCTTAAACAGTCAGGGGCAGTAACTCTGAATTCGACGGTCGAACCGGGTAACCCCGACGATATGCGCATGTCCTCATTGTAGTAAAGCAGTGTGCCAAGTTTCATTAAAATCCGGTTTATAGTTTTCGAGAAATAGCGCGGAAACGAATATCACTCTGTATGTATATGGCTAAAACAGTCAGGGGCAGTAACTCTAAATTCGGCGGTGGAACCGGGTAACCCCGACGATATGCGCATGTCCACTTTGTAGTGAAGCTGTGTGCCAAGTTTCATCGAAATCCGGTCTATAGCTTCCAAGAAATAGCGCGGAAACGAATATCACTGTATGTATATGGCTAAAACAGTCAGGGGCAGTAACTCTAAATTCGGCGGTCGAACCGGGTAACCCCGATGATATGCGCATGTCCTCATTGTAGTAAAGCTGTGTGCCAAGTTTCATCGAAATCCGGTGTATAGTTTTCAAGAAATAGCGCGGAAACGAATATCACTGTATGTATATGGCTAAAACAGTCAGGGGCAGTAACTCTAAATTCGACAGTCGAACCGGGTAACCCCGACGATATGCGCATGTCCACTTTGTAGTAAAGCTGTGTGCCAAGTTTCATCGAAATCCGGTGTATAGTTTTCAAGAAATAGCGCGGAAACGAATATCACTGTATGTATATGGCTAAAACAGTCAGGGGCAGTAACTCTAAATTCGGCGGTGGAACCGGGTAACCCCGACGATATGCGCATGTCCACTTTGTAGTAAAGCTGTGTGCCAAGTTTCATCGAAATCGGGTCTACAGTTTTCAAGAAATAGCGCGGAAACGAATATCACTCTGTATGTATATGGCTTAAACAGTCAGGGGCAGTAACTCTAAATTCGGCGGTCGAACCGGGTAACCCCGACGATATGCGCATGTCCTCTTTGTAGTGAAGCTGTGTGCCAAGTTTCATCGAAATCCGGTCTATAGTTTCCAAGAAATAGCGCGGAAACGAATATCACTCTGTATGTATATGGCTTAAACAGTCAGGGGCAGTAACTCTGAATTCAATGGTCGAACCGGGTAACCCCGACGATATGCGCATGTCCTCTTTGTAGTGAAGCTGTGTGCCAAGTTTCATCGAAATCCGGTCTATAGTTTCCAAGAAATAGCGCGGAAACGAATGTCGGACGGACGGACGGACGGACGGACGGACGGACGGAAGGACGGACGGACATGGCAAAAACAATATCCCCCCCGAAAAATTTTTTCGGCGGGGGATAAAAATCACTGAAATATCAGAATTTTAATTTCTTTAGCCCTATAAAATTATGTCTAACATGTCCTTAGAATTCAGCTGTGAAGACAGATATGACTATGTCATTTAACACAATCTTTACAAAAGGCAGTTTGAATAATGCCATTAAAGTCACTTATATCTAAACCACGAAAACCAATGACAACTGTAATAATATATGCGATCAGGATGAAATTAAATGAGATTACACAAAGAACACTTCAAAGATAAACTAAAGATGTAATTCTTTGTTTATACTTACACTGGTTTTTGCTTAAACATCAATAATGCCTGAAAATACTTTGAACAATTCAAATTCTCTGCCACATGGTTGAAATCACCAAAGTGCTCCAAATCTACTTCCAACTATGTGCCCGAGATGTTGCGATTGTAAAAGGATTTTACTGAAATTTCGTTGAAATTTCACTGAAATTTCATTGAAATTTTGTTGAAATTTTGCTGAAATACAAGTCTAAAACAAGAAGAAAAATTCACTGAAATATCAGAATTTTTCGTCAAAATTTCACTGAAATTTCACTGAAATTTAGTCATTTTGCTGAGATTCAGCGATATTTAAGCATTTCACTGAAATTTCACTGAAATTTGGTGAAATTTCAGTGACATTTCAATTACATTTTCACTGGGGTCAGCATTAATTTTTCTTTTCTCATTGCCATTCTGGATCTATTAAAGCACACAATTGCGGTGGAAATGGCTAATAAATACAGAAAACAGATTTTTTTTCTCATTATTTTCTCTAATTTTTCTTTGAAAATTATTCTGAAAATCATTGTTCTATAAAAATTTTGATGTCAAGTCTAATTATCTTAATAGGTCGTATAAGCAAGGACACATTTCCAGTTTTTTGTTGATTGGTAAGGAGTAAATTTAGCTCCAACAATTATCTTTAATTCTCTTGTATAAAACCTTAAGAAAATATCAAATTAGTTCATTTCATAGGAAATTGACGTCTTAAATGGCTGACACCTTTAAAGTAGCCCACACCACTTTTAACGACAGGCATCTTTTTTCAAATCTCGGCGGTTCACAGCATGAAAACATAAATCTAAATAGCATCGGTAAACTTCAGGATTTAACCCTTTCTAAAACAATGACGACAACCTTTCAAATCTCAAGTGGGCATGCAAGCTTTTGAAAACTTTGAGAGAAATGAAGAAAATGCTGGTCACCAGCATTTTCTTCTTTTCTCTCAAAGTTTTCTATCCTCCATGCTTTAATTTACATTCATACTATTGGCTGCAAATCTAATTATATCTTCGTTATTTCAAATTTTGTCTTCTAGGGAAGGGTTAAAGTCAATTGACTGTCCCATGCAGGGGGGCGGATGTAATCCAAATAGTTTCATTTATTCGAGTTTAAATGCCGCTAAAAGTGGACATATGACCTGCGTCTCAGGACACATGTTAAGTGCATATGCTAATGTGCGATGTTAAAACCCTTTCCAAAACCGTAATGATGGCAAAATACATGAGAATTCATATTGATTTTGTGTACATTACAGGGCAGAAAATATTGAAGCAAAACAAGAAAATGCGGATAATCAGCGTTTTCTTTCGTCTCAATGTTTTCTCAAGCATTATTCATTGGGAACTTCAAAAGTATCTGTTTGGGATAGGGCTAAACCCTTATATAGTTAGACATGACTTAAATTATATTTGAAATTTTCTTCAATATCAGATCTAGTCTACAACAGTAATTTTTTTTATTTTGATGCTGTGCGACTACATAAAATTAAGTATTTGTCCAAAGCGACAAATTTAATTTAATGTGCAGTGATGGTCGCCACTTTATGACTTTGACAATCAGCCTTGAATGATATACTGTTACATTATATACTTTTTTTTTCTTCTTCTTTTATTCTTGAAAAGGCATACTAAGACAGAAAGTGCTAAATAATTTTCTATAGTTGATTCAACTCTGATATAGTTTGGAAAGTTGAATGACCATTTCGTCGATGTTGAACATTACAAAACCTCATAACTCTAGCTTTTATAAAGCTTAAAAGTTCGAGGTTTTGCAATAACACTGACAATTTACTTCGTCCAACACAATTGCTTTTCTTCTTTTTCTTTCAAGTTTGAACATTTGTCTATTAAAAAGGGTTAAAGGTATCTAAATATGAGCACAGGGCCATTGAAATTTTGTAATTGAATGCACGCTGCAAACCCGCGCCCTGCCCTCCGAGGTATGCCTGTGCTCTGTTCAATGTAAATAAGGTGATCTAATTTCAATTGACAAAAGGCAAATATCGCTGCATGAGATTGACAGCGATGAATAGCCAATTACAGAGCCAGGTGTCATGTGAATAACTAATCTGTATAAAATACAAAGTCTCCCCATCTTGGGTAGCACAGTATGTAAGTATATTAAGTTTTATTGACCAGGCAGCTGATAATCAGTTTACAGCTTATGACAAGGACACCTAAACACATATCCAAATTGAAATTTCTGATGATCAGCAATTTCTTCTTTCCTTCAAGGTTTTCAAAGCTATAATATTACAACATATAGGTATTTCTGTACGATTCTTATTATATCGTTGATTTTGTCATCCGCAACTCCTTTTTATAGGCCGCAGGAGACGCTCTTATATTGGTGTCATCTTCTCAATCTCTCCATCCACGGGTTCGTCCAACCATACCCACGTATGTCCACTTTTCTTGTAAGCGCAACTCCTCCAAGTTTCTGGCTGGATCTTTTCGAAACTTGGTCAATGTTATCACTTTAATTGGTAGATGTGCATGAAATAAGGATTTTATGGTTCATTGAAAACTTCTCTGGGGTAGCTTTTATTGTGACTTGGCACTCTTGCTATTAATGGACCAGCCTAAAATCATTCTCATTTGGGAAAGAAATTATGAATAAGCTTAAAAGTTCAGGGGCTTAAGTTTCTTCCCAAGGTTTAATCTTTTTAGACAAAAATTACAATTCCGTAGGACATTGCTAAGACAAAAATACCACAACATACACATTCAAAAAGTAAAAAGTTTCCAAAAACAAGTTTTCAAAACATCAATTTTAGAAGATGAAAAAACTCTTGTGTGCTTTAGTGATTAAAAAGTGATTAATTAGACAAGAAAATGGGAGTTAGTTTAGATTTAAATCCCTGTGTATACTCATTAAAATTTGTCAAATGACCATCTCCTAAGTTATCTTGAAGAAAATTGAAAATAAAACATATAAATGATTTGTATTGAGAGATATTTTTTTCAACCCTTTCCGAAAAAGAAAGACTTGGTTTTGACGCTGCTTTAGGGGAAAGTTTAGAATAAAATTGAGGCAAAAGAAGAAATTGCTGATAATCAGCAATTTCTCCTCTTACCTCAATGTTTTCTGAGCCTTTATATACACAATTTTTACCTTTATCGACATACATTATGTCTTGTGTAGCAACTTTCAATTCGGGCAACCCTAAATTTTGTTGTTTGAGAAAGGGTTAACCTTTCCTGTAGAAGATCTGCTTTAAAATTGACAACCATACAGGCTGGTGATCTTTAGAAGCTCTTGAAAGAAAAGAAAAGGCTGATCATCTGCATTTTCTGCTTTTCCATCAAGGATTTCTAAAGCTAAGAATTGTACCTTTTCGATATTCAGTTACTTTTGTTGATATTCAGTTACTTTTGTTTTGTTGTTAAAGGGACATTTCATTCCAATTTCAATTTTTTAAAGTATGTCTTGATGCCAAGATTGGTTATTCTAACGAGTATAAATACCATTGGTTTTTTGAAATTGTTGCCAATAAGCGAGAAACATGCATTTAAAGATGAGACATAATCGATAAATTACATATAAATCCGAACTGTTGTCCACAACAATTTGTTCAATTTTAACACAAAAATATAAATTTCTTGTAAACGGCGCAATATTTTGGCTCGAAATTTTCAGAATTTTCATAAGGAAATATGCTCTTTCAGATAAAAATAAAAGTAAAATTTATGACAAAAAATTCTGAAATGTCACTTTAAGTATCTTTTGTCAATTTCCACAAGTCCAAGAAATTGTTGTGTGGATAAAGGCTATTTAAGTCTCATCTGTCAGAGATAATGCAGACAAACTTCAAATCGCGATGGGCATAATGCCATCAATGTAACTCAATGTATTCCCAACTATTTCTTTTCAAATGTCAAAACCATGCCTTGTTTGTGAAAGGGTTTAAATCATAGGCAGATCAAGAGGTGGGGGTGGGCTCTGCGGTCCTGACCCCCTATTCATTATTTAGCCCAAAACTGGTAATCAATATGATGTGCTTGTTTTTCATTCGCCAATTGGAATTGATTTTATGTGTATATTGAGCTAAAAATAGAAAGATTTATACCTATGTAGATAGTGTTTTATCATTGACAAGTGACATTACTTGATATTTGGTAAATTTGATCCCTATTCAGAGTCTAGGTTCTAACCCCATGATCCCTCCCCACTACATACTTGAAAAAATTGTCTGCAACATATTTGAATTTGGACCAGTCTAAAGTTTTGCTGTGGCACTGATTAAGCCTAGTCATGATTGTCGATACCACAAGAATGTGACATCTAAAACATCCATGTACAATATTGTCTAATTGTATGCAAGATCATAGGTACTCATTTACATAGAATGTTGACATCAAATAATCCACAGGATCACATCAAATTAAAATACAGATTCTAGAATTTTAACCCTTTCCCAAACAAGACCTGTTTTCGACGTCCCTAATAGGAAAGGCTTGAGAAAACATTGAAACAAAAGAAGAAACTGCTGATAACCAGCAGTTTCTCCTTTTGTCTCAATATTTTCTGTGCCATATTTTACACAAATCCTATCTTTTGTAACATCCATTTTGTCATATATGGCAATTTTTAAAGTGGATCTCCCTAAAATTTTGTCGTTTGGGAAAGGGTTAAATGTTTCATGTTACCAGAGTTTTGCCTTGACTTTTTCTAGAGGGGGTCATTTTGCTAGGGGGGGGGGGGGGGGGGGGGGGGTCATACCTTTTGTAACATTGTTTCTTCATGTCCCTGCTGGTACTTTTTAGAGGGTCATTTGAGTTAAAACTGCACCAAAACGCACAATATTGTGTGCAAGGGAAAACCTGGCCCCGGTTTCTTGAAAAAAACGTTCTCATTCTCAAATCTGAGTACCATGCTCAAATCGCACTAAATCCACGTGAACTTTAATCGAATACCTTTCAATGTTGGAGAGTATTCCTTTGAAGTTGAGCATGTTCTCGTGAGTATATACTTTATTTTTTTCAAAGAAACCGGGGCCTTGTGTTACTACTACATATTCCACGTAAAACACCGTGATTTGCTGTAGTACAGGAAGGGCAATGAAGACAACTGATATATCATGGTGGAAAATCGCGGTGATTCCACAGATTTGCATGGGAAAGCATGCATCACCGCTGCCATCACAATTTTACATCTGAAACCTCTCGAAATCAAATTGCGGTGATGCATGATAATAGGCAAAAAGCAAAGCGAGTTGTACTGTAAGTAGATCTAATATTGCCATATTGTGTGTCATATTGTGCCATTTGGCTTGACAACCTAGAATAACCTTGATTGTCTAGTCATCAACATGTTTTTCCTGATAGATAATTTAGTTTTATAACTCCATTAAACAGTATTGTTAAACCGAAGTGACTGTGCGCTATGAATATTTATAAACAAACGTAATCGTCTGCAATATTGACAATAATGAGCGCAAGGTTACTTCGGTTCAATAATACTAGGATGAATTTATTTACAATTGACTATTATTCATGAACATGAAAACTGAAGACCACAACCCATAAATATTTACTGTTTTATGACCAAGAGCTGTAAAAATTTAGTCTTCCTGCATAATGTGAATCAAAAGGTTAATGCAAAACTATTCTAACTACATAAAATAATTATAGTCTTGCAATATAATATGAGCAAGGATCTGGTAAAAGGGGCCTTATAATGGCATGTAAGACGAACATAGCATCCTAATCAGTCTAAGAAGCTCATGCTGGCTAGCAAGAATTCTTATTTAAGCTCGCACTGGCTCCCACGATCATACTCCACCACTTCTAATCTTATTTTCTATGAAACTAGCGTGTGCTAGTTTGATGTAAGCTGGCTGCATGCTTGCCGCAAGCTTGCGTTTTGGTTTGGGAGCATGGATCCTGAGATCAGACTGCACATAGACATTATCCCATAACCAGACAGCAAAATTTCAGTCTTGTCCAAATTCAAATTCTCATGTCCAAATTCAACAATTTCTAGTGAATGAAATTCTATATCATTTCATTTTTTTTTTTTTGGGGGGGGGGGGGGAGGTGTAGAAAACATTGTGAAAATGATGACAATGCTTGAAACAAGCAATTTCTTCATTTTCCACAATGTTTGCCAAAGCCTTAATCTCATGGGGCATCAAAAAGTGTCCATCAGTGGGAATGCACTTAATATATTCAAATTATATTTGTGCAATGAAATATTTTAATAAGCATAACTAGATCAGAAGCACCATGGTTTTCAACTTTAAGGTATACGACCCATCAATAGAATCATAAAGATACATACGTAACTATATATATTTAAAATCAGCATGGTATCCCGCATCTAATTGCCAATTTTTATCAACTTTGATCGTTTCGTTAGTGAAATTTTGATAATTTTATATCTTGCATCAGGGTCATACAAAATTATGAAATGCCAAACACCCCAAGTGAGCTTTTAAACACAAAAACTGCATGATTAAAAGCAATAAACACAAGCGTTTGCATCTAATCAATAGCTTATATTATCCCCAACAATGGACTAACAAGTAAATAAATAATAACCAGCGACAATTTTATTTTTTTTTTGCTTTTGTAATACATGGCTCCCATACTTTCGACAGACTTTTCGGACGAATCTGAAACAATAGTCAGTATTAAATAACATTAATTCCAATGATATATCAAAATGCATGGCACAAAAGGAAGATCATAATTTTCCTATGTGTATATTCTTTCAAATAAAGTAAAAATTAAACAGTTTCGCCGTACACAAATGTAAAAAAATCACTTTGACTAGTACACCCCCTTTTTTAGCACCGCCCAATTTCTTAAGGAAAATGGCACACTTTGTTCATTATACTTAAATAAATTGTTCCATACGAATTTTACAGTTGTTTTTATTGTTTGTATTGGAATATTTAGATAATAGTAAAATTAATGTTACTATTAAAAACATATATATAAACAAAAATGTTTATAAAACAAGAGTTGTCAGTGGACAGGATAGCTCTACGAAAAAGTGTTGGATTGTGAAATTTTATAGGATGAAAAGAATAAAAAGTCTACCCAAGTAGAAATTTGAAAGGGTAACCGTAATGAACCTTTACCCAATCTTTATCCTTAATAAGGAATATATACATGTCTGACCACAAGCATGTGTGCAAAGTTTCAATACTTTAACAATGGTAGAAATAACAATGTTACAAGTACATAATATCTGCATGTAAATCGTAAGCCAAACATGTCTATGTTTGAAAATTGTTAAAATGCCCCAGAAATTTGTGTGTTTGAGTGTAAGTCGAGGACGGTATTATCATCACAAGAAACATTTTGAAAAAAATAAAGCCAGGAATGTTGTAGAAAGATAGGTCTCTGCCAAAACTTAGTCTTGTTTGGAAAAGGGTTAGGTGAACAAGCAACTTTTGAATATCAGTTTTCTGATGTCATGTTTGAATAATGTTTGCTGCCTTATTAGTAGCCAAAGAGATGGAAAAGACGAGACAGAAACACAAAAATATATAATCAAATTGAAATTCTACAGAGAAAATGAATATAACTGCTTATATCAGTATATGCTTCTTTTCTCTCATTGGTTTCCCTTTTTCACGCAAACCTAGCATAGAGAAAGCATCAGTTGGTCTTATCTTGTGTCTAGTTGTTTGGGAAAGGGTTAAACAGAAAGAAATGGCAAAGGTCAAGCTTACCTGTTCCCAAAGAAAAAGCCCAAATTACGGTAAACAAAGTGACAAGTTATGGAACGAAATATTTATGGTGCGAATCAACCTCCAAACAGTGACATATTACGTCAGAGATACGTAATTCTGATATAGGGGAGATCACTGGGTGCGCTGTAGTTGGTGTTGTTGCAAAGGGAGGTCATTCTAAATGCCAAAATATTTTTATTTTTTCGTCTTTTGTTGTTTCATTTGACGTTTTTATAAATTCATCGGCTGGGATTCGTTGTAGAAACTGTTCGTACAAATTCAAATGTAATGTAGAAGTCTCTTTACAAAAATGTTTTAAAAAATCTCCGTAAATCCGAACATGCTCGATAATTTCCGTTGTTTCGGAAACAGCCGACATTACACGAATCATTTAGAGCTAATGATGGGTCGTATTCCTTAAATAGAAAAGCCACTCTTTAATAGTTATCCTAGAAATAAGTGGAATGAATGAGTTTTTACTTCAAGCATAAACAATACGGAAATTACCCATGGTCTGTTTTCATGATTACCTTGATTAATTGAGAATTGAAGTCTGACAATATCACTAATTAACCATGAATTCCAATCTTGTCATAAAAATTACATTTTTGCCATCATTTTCAGGTTCCAATATCGTTTAACCCTTTCCCAATTGGCAAAATTTTATACAAGTCCAATTTGAAAGGAGTAACAGTTGTAGACAACAAAATAATTGGAATCAAAACCTCAAAATAATTGTGTATATTCAGCAAGAAAATATTAAAGTGAAGGAGAAATTGTTGATTACCAGCTATTTCTTCTTTTTCTTATGTCCTAGCAAACTACTTTTCTAGGGACATCAAAAGCATGTCTTGTTTGGGAAAGGCTCCCCTGCGAAAAGTTCATTTTAGTTCAAGAACTGTTCTAGAATGTTCTAGATCATTAAATGACAGTTCTAGAACTAGAACTACCATTTAACAATCTAGAACATTCTAGAACAGTTCTAGAACTAGAAATGTGTTTTTTAACTTTTTTCACGAAGGTATATTATTTCATTATCCTCTTTTCAAGAATTTTGATCAAAGATGAATTGGTGCAGGGTTCTGTTTGATAAATATAGCCAAAGTACAAACTACATGTTAACTGACCAAAATGACCATTTGTGGTCAAGTCAACTATTTCTAGAGCTATAATGTTTCAAATTTATTTGGTTTTTAACCAAATTCAAGTTCTAAAATGAAGCTTTTCTTTCAAACAATAAACAAATCTTCCCTTTGCTTGAGATAATGTTTCTTTACAGATTTTGCTATTAACCCTTATTGCGGAAAAAATAAGACCTTACAAGAGACAATGTATTTAGAAAATCTAACGATAAATATTGTTAATTTAATGTCATTATACCATATTTGTTGTATCATATAAATTTTGATGTTTATCTTTGCTTTCTTTTCACTCATTGCTTTCCAAAGCTCTCTTTTATCAACACATTAAAATCTAAAGAATAAATTGGTAAAATACTCTTTGAATCACAGGCCAAACCATTAGAAATACTGTCATGGAAAAAGTATGAATAATTTCATGATCTGAAACTGTATTTTTTAAAGTCATGGGAGGGCCATTCAGTTCATCTTAGGCGGAAACTTTGTATGATTTTTGTCATCTGATAAGCTTTTGTAGATATTTTGCTGGTAGATAGCCATCAGACTGGATGTATTGTGTCTCCGATAACTAACACCTAGACCAAAAACAATAGTTTGATGCTTTTCAACAAAAACCTGGTAACTGCAGCTTAAAACAAGCTGCAGTTACGAGGTTTTTGTTGAAAAGCGACACATTACTGATACATCTATAGCCAAAACAATGGGTAATGATCATAACATATTGTAGTCCAATCAACAATGCACGAGGGATGGGATCGGCTCAAATGACTTGCTTACCAACTCTTTCCAAAACAGCAAAATGTCTGATATTTTGCGAAACTTTGTAACTCCAGCTTGATTTATGCTGAAGTTAAGAGATTTTGCAATAACAAGGAAAAAAGACATTTTAGAGTTCCAATGTGAAAGCTGCTGAACTGACAAAACAAGAAAGCCATAGTCATTATTTTAAACAAGCTTATACTTTTTCAGTGTGAAATTGCAAAATCGGGCAAAAGGCAAATGGTCAGGTGACTAGGAACAAATTCTGTGAAAATTTCACCCAAATCTTTCACAAATGTAGGAGAATTGCGTTCAAAAGATGTGGATGTTCGTACATATGGTTATGGACAGACTGAGAAATATTTGATGAAACCAATATACATCCACCTTGAGCAGCATATAATTTTGATAAAGAAATATCAGATATTGTTCAGAAAATATAATATAGACAGGAGAAAATGCTGCTTATCAGGATTTCCTTCTTTTATCTCAGTGTTTTCCCAGTATTTTTGTAATTTGTAACAAAGTTTTGGTACATGCAGCTTCGCCAAACTTTGGAACCTAACTAAATTTGCCTGTAATAATTGTTTGAAAACAATGAGGGTGTATTAATCCCAACTAAATGAATTTTTTTCTTCAGTTTTCCATTTCCCAAACAAGACCTGTTTTTTATGTCCCCTAATGAAAAAGGCTTGGGAAAGCATTGAGACAAAAGAAGAAAATGCTGATGATCAGCATTTTCTCCTTTTGCCTCAAAATTTTCTATGCTATATATTGGACAGGAATTCTATCTTTATCAACATCAATTTTATGCTTTGTAGCAGCTTTCAAATTGAGACAGCTTAAAATTTTGTCATTTAGGAGAGGGTTGACCCTTTCCCAAACGACAAAATTTTAGGGTAGTCCAATTTGAAAGCTGCTGCAGAAGACAAAATGATTGTTGATATAGATAGAAACCATGTATAAAACAGCTCAAAAATATTGAGGCAAATGGAGAACTGCTGGTTATCAGCAGTTTCTGCTTTTGTCTCAATGTTTTCACAAATAGTTTCTATAAGGAACATCAGAAGCTGTTCTTGTTCGGGAAAGGGTTAATTACAAAGACCGCCTGCATGTTAAGACTAATTTTCTCCCAACTTTCGATTACAAATCGTAAAATTTAGTCCATGAAATGTTCATGGATATTGTTTCGAAGAACAATTAAGAACTGTTGCTACATGATGATTAAAACTGTCTGAAAGAGGATACTGCAAAGTCATTGAAAGCTCCCCCCCCCCTCCAAAACACAAAAAAATCAGGGTACAAGGGCAGATCTAGAGGGGGTCAGGGAGTCTGCAGGGACCCCACCTTAGAATTGGCTGAAAATTTAATTTTGACTTTATAACTTTAGTGTAACATTACATATTTAACACATTTTAAGCCATCATTTGGGCTTGGACCCTCCTGGAAAAAAATCCTGGATATGCCATTGAGGGTTGACAAATTTGAAAGTTGCTGTAGATGACTAAATGGATAATGTTAAAACTAAACTTTGTGTATAATATGGTGATCAGCAATTTCTTTTTTGTCTCAATGTTCAGTGCATTTAAGTTATGCACATAAAGCCCATATGATGCACTTTGACGGGTTGGTGCAAAACTATTAAACTTCTAAATTCAATTGAATTTGCATACATTTTACGATCAACAATGGATTTATATCATATTTGCCATATTTCATTTTCCTATCCATATGCAATTTGTTCTAATTTAAAGCATGGTCACTTACACCATTCCACATCCACATCACGGCTGTAGCACATCTAAAAGAGGGGACCGATCCAGTGCAATTTTGGATGTGATGTGGATGCAAAAGGATGCAGAATCGTATGCGACCGGGCCTCCAGGCCACAGAATGAATTATCTTTTTTCAAACAAGAGAAGAGTTACTTGTTAATGTACTAATGACAAATTATTAAACATTCAATGTACTGCTTGTTGAATGTTTTATCTGAGATTTTAGATACAAAGTGTCATATTTTCATTATCTGATTTTGCTAATTGAATATTTAGATGTACCAACTTTATCTTCCTCAGACTCAGAAGAAAGAACACATTCATCAAACAGCTTGTTCCATGCTCCTTTAACCCATTACCAAACGACAAAATTTTGAGTTGATCCAAATCAAAAGATGTTGCAGACGACACTTTCAAGTGAATAAAATTTAATTTTTTGCTATCTTTTGTGGTAGAAAACATTGTGGGAAATGAAGAAATTGCTTGTCACAAGCAATTTCTTCATTTTCCACGATGTTTTCCCAAGCCTTTTCTTTTGAAGGAGTCTAAAGGCGTCACTGTGCAGTAATTAGCCCTTTTCCAAACCACTAAATTTTAGGTTGATCCAATTTGAAATCTGTTGAAGACGACAAAATATATAATTGGTTTAATTTTTTTGTACATTATAGCCCAGAATATATTGAGACAAAAGGAGACAATGCTCAGGTTCTATGCATTTTCTTTTTTTGTCTCAATGTTTTCCAAACTATTCCTGTAGAAGACATGTTTGAGAGGGCCAAACCCAATCGAACTAACTGCATAGAATCCCATAGTTTCTTCAGAATCTGATATTCAAGCTAAAGCATTTTTACCCGGTACATATGCTTTGCCTTTTACCTCAAAATATTTTGTGCTTTGAAATTATACACATATGCCTTTAAACTAGTTGTTGGTCTCAAATCATATAAGCACCTTTTTTCCATACCCTCGCTCATATGTAAATCAAAGTAGATCTGCAACATTTTGTATTCCTTTTAAGGTTAAATGGGTAGAAACCTCACCATATTAAGTTACAGAGACTAAAGCATCTTAAATAACCAACTCGCAGTAAATCTTCTCAACACAGATTTTGAAATTCAAATTAAAGTATAGTCTGACAAAATGCCCCGCTGAGCTATATATCTTCCTTCAATTAATCCATTAGCAGATGGCAAAAATCTAGTCTGCAGGGCCAGATTGAAATCTGCTGCAGACGACAAAATTCATAGAAATGAGTAAAGAATAATTTGTCCTTGTTAATGCAAAACCTCGTATCTCGTTTTTGGAAAATTTTAAAGGGGAAGGAAAAAGGTGCAATAACTTTTCCCAAACTGAGAGGATTTACTTGAAATTTGGACATATTATTCACAAATAATGTGTCATTAATACTGATCAGCAAATCTATATCAAAACCTGCAAAAAGTTTCTTAACTGGACACACAAGGTTTTACTTTGAAAATCGCAAGAATCGACATATGTGGTTTTGCATTTACACCGACGAATTATGTCAACATTATGGCCAAGAAAATATTGAGGCATAAGGAGAAAATGCTGGTTACCTGCCAGGAAAATGCATTTTTTTCTTTTACTTTAATGTTTTCTAATGTTTCAATCTTTTCCCAGACAGCAAAAGTTCATATGAAATGGAGTTGCAAACAAACACTTCAAATGTAAACAAAAGCTTAAACATTAATTGAAAAGGTATAAATCATTGAGAGAAATGGAGACAATTCTGACTATGTCATGCAGCAAATTTAATAAATTTTGCCCTGAATTTTTCTAAGATTTTCCCTTAAATGTTGTACCCAACGATGGTATGAGACTGTGTAAATGTGAACAAGTTTCGTATTTCTCACACCATGGGCGAGCAACACGTAACCCGTTGTTATGCAGGAATTTGGCGTAATTTTACCCATAATACATTTTGTATCATGTCCATCATGTTTCAAACGTAATTCAACCGATTACCAGATGGCCAAATTCCAACACTCAAAGATGTTGAAGATGACAATTTTAAGTGAACCAATTTTTTTGTTTTCATGGGTAGAAAATATTGTGGGAAAAGAAGAAATTGCTTGTCACAAGCAATTTCTTCATTTACCACAATGTTTTCCAAAGCAGTTTTCTTGTGGGGGGTGTCAAAAGACATCACTGTCTGGTAATGGGTATAAAGCTTTTTCATAATATCCACGATCATTAAGTAGGAGATCATTAAATTGTACAAGAAACAGACTGTACCTTCATTAAAATTTCAAAACAATAGCAACTTCTTCATTTCCCACAATGTTTTCTAAGGCCTTTTTCTTGGGGGGGGGGGGGGGGGGGGGGGGGTCATCAAAAGGCTTCACTCCTAGCTGTCTGCAAATGGGTGTAAAGCCTTTTCATACAAAACCAATTATAAAGTGGGACAGTGTTAGATTGAACAAGAAACAGATTGTGTCTTCATTAAAAAATTCAAAACAATATCAAGCTGCTGCTTCAGTTTACATTATAAAGTCAGAAACAATGTGTGATTCATTTAAGATGGTTCATTCCTTATCAGATTCATCACATTTTTTTGCGAGGCATTGCTATCATCTATTGCGAGTTTGAACTGACTCACACAACATTCAACCCCCGAATGTAAACGATGTTGCCCGCACAATTCCGACATTGCATGAATCTAATTGGCGGTGGACTACCTTAGATAAGGTAAAAGGAGAAAGTGCATGTACACATACAAAAATTTCCTTATTTTCCATAAACTGTTTCAAAAAAGCTTAAAATAATAGGATGGTGTTGTAGTCAAAATCAAACAATATTGGCCGCGGCCTTAGCGCAGTTGGTAGCGCATCTGCCTCTCACATGAGAGGTCCTGGGTTCGATACCCAACCGTGGCAAATACCCTTTCTGACAAAATTGTCACCCACCAATGGGTTTGAAATCGTTAACCTAAGTGGGCGAGCAGCTAGAGGCTCGGTAGGGGTGTTGTGGTAGTACTGGTTTAAGAAACAACAGGAATCCATGTTTAGGTGCTTCAGCCGCCGCGATATGACCCTGACAGTTGAAAACAGCGTAAAACCCCAATAAAATCAAACTCAAACAATATTGTATTTTTAATAGGGAACAGAATTTTAAACAAGTAATAATTGATTTAAATTAATATTCATGGAAATTTTAAGACTTGTATTTTAAGACCTCTCTTTCATGAACAAAAAACATCATAAATTATTATAAATGATATACAAAGTAACTGTGATTAACATGTATGATATCATTTTTTGATCTATCGTAAGATATTTGAATATACAACTTTTTTCATGTGAAAAAGGGACCTTTTTCAAGGTGTATAATCACGTGACTCAGAATTTCCGATAATCTTCAATATCTTTTTTAATACTTGACCAATTTGAATTCGGTTTGAAGCAGATAATGTGAGAAAATGCCAGGAATAAGCTGGACGTGTTGGATTTTTGAACTAGAAGACCTGAAGGTCTTGAGTCGCTCCACAGGCCTGAATTTCATGTAATATTTAATCCAAGTTTTGATTAGATTGTTCAATGCTTGTGTTTAATAGAGCTAAAAGAAAGTAACAAAACTAGATTTTTCAAAATGTGTGGTTCTTGAAGCAAAGAAAGTAAAATTACATGTTTGCCATTTGAGAAAGGGTAAAAGGAAATGGGAGAACATTCTAGCTTAGGATGTCACAAGCAATTAAAATTTTCCTTCTTCCCAACAGATCTAAATTAACAGAACATTGATTACTCCAAAATATTTCATATTTCTAAAAATAGATTTTGAGCTAAAAATAGATACTGGGAAAACCCCTTTTCCAAAAATAATGCAAATGGCTGTCAAACCTGAATTTCTTGTAATATCAAGTACAAGTTTTCACTAGATTTTTCAAAACGTGTTGCTCTTAAAGCAATTACAAAGTAACTAGAAAGCTGAAAATACATTCATATAAGATCTGTTAGTTACCAAGCTTTGCAACAGTCTTAATTAGAGTGAGTTTGGCTGTTAGAGTGAAAAAAGTCATCATTAGCAATTTTGTCAAGTTGAAAGGCATATAACTGATGATTTTATATTCCTATCTAGCTAAGAATCACACTAAAGCAAGATCCTAACTTCACCTACATCTTGTTTAAGTTTTGACCTGATTATTCAATATTTGTGGGTGTAAAGAGTGTAAAATCAAGGTCGAAAACAACAGTTTTTTCAAATTCAAGGGCAGAAAAATCATGATTTAAGATTCATATGAAGCTGAAAATTACACCAACACAAGATCTTATGGCCAGTAAGATAATGTGAAAGTTTTATGTTGATTGGTAGATATTTATGGTTGTTTGAGTAAAAATAAGGTCAAAAATGGTAGTTTTGCCAATTTCAAGGGTACATAACTCATGACGTAATATTCAGATCAAGCTGAAAATTGCACTCAGGCAAGATCTTATCAGCACCAACATTCTGACCAAGTTTTGTTTTGATTGATCCATATTTGTAGTGGCTAGAGTGAAAACAAGTGAAAACAGCCGTTTTTTAATTCAAGGGCAGATAACTCCAGACTTTATGGTTCAATCAGAATTAATTGAAGGAATCTGATAGAGGACTACCTAAGGATCATTCCTGTGAAGTTTGATTGAAATCCACCAGAAAGTTTCTGAGGAGAAGATTTTTAAAGAAAAAGTTGACGACCAGACGCATGGACGGACGCACGCACGCACGACGGACACAACGCCATGACAATAGCCCACTGGCCTGAAGGCCAGTGGAGCTAAAAATCAAATGATAAAAAAGTTATTAAAGATAAACCAAAATTTTGGTTTATCTTTAATAACTTTTTTATCAGTTAATTTCTCAAAAATCAACTACGTCCATCTAATGTGTGACGTCTGTCTACATTCTCTGCTTCAAACCGAATTTAAATCAGTCCAGTATTTACAAAATTATTGAAGATTTTCAAAAAATATTGTATCACGTGATTATCCATCGTGTGTTTGGACCTGAAAAAGCCTATTACACCATCAATCTGGTTTTGACATCTCTGATAGGAATTTTAGGCATGGAAAAACATTGAGCCAAACTTTCTCCTTTTGCCTAAATATTTTCTGTACCATATCCTACACAAATTGTCATAGCTTTCTCAAACATCCATTTTGTTGTTGCAGCAGCTTTAAAATGGGGGGGGGGGGGGGGGACATCCTAAAATTTTGCTTCTTAGGAACCGATTAATATACCCTGTCACTATATTTTGCATTCAGAGCTCCTATGTGATACCAGATTAACCTAGCAACCGACAGGCTGAATCTAGCATACCCTTTGCAGAGGTATAATAACATTTTGCAGGTCTTAGAAGAATGGCTCTTTTGGCATGATAGTCAGGGCATGTTTTATACCTTTTTCAACCCTTTCCAAACTAAAAACATTTTGGGGGGGTGGTCAAAATTCAAATATGTTGCAAAGCCAAAATTGGGGTAGAAAAATACTAAGTCAGGTTAACATCCTTTTTGTGGTGATGCGCCCAAAAATGGAAATATGTTTAAGATTTAATTTCAGATAGAGTTGAGAGCGGAGTGACAACTTTTACATGGTTATAGATCAGCAACCGTTAATATACCCCTTACTCACATTTATAGTAATGTGAATGGCAAAGTGTGAAATATTAACATGTATCATGATTAGCTATTTTTTTTTTCTTCCTTCTTTTCTCTTAATCCTTTTCAAAGTTACCTCAAGCTCATGGGAAGCAATTTCATATTGGGTCTGCGTGGGGCTCAAACCCCTGTCCAGGCCAGTGTCTTATTATTGGAGGGGATACATTGGATTTCATAAAATTTTCAATGTTCGTAAAATAAGGCAAATTTGGCATTTTTTGGCCAACTCTGCAACCCCCCCACACACACACACATTCCTAGGGGTCTGTATAATCTTAATATAAAGCCGCTCTTACAACCCGTCATGCTTCTTAAATCATATGTCTTAAAACTCTGCAAAATCGCACAATTTAGACGCATGAAGGGTTGTAAGAGCGCCTCAAAATATGTACATTCAAAGCAGGTCAAAAGTATGAATCTCTTATGAGAAAAGTAGATCTACGCATTCTTTGTGAATTTTCTGGAATTTCAGTATATCGTTTCCTGCGTCACACGCACGCTTGTCGTATGTGCTCCGTACTTCTGTCTTGCGTGCTCCTGGCGTTCAAAAAGACACAGAATGGTCGTAGCAAAGAATTGTCCGGTCAATTTATTGCTGCGTGCAGTCTGCGTCATGGTTGCGTCCACCAAAATCGCACATGTGTGCATCGCACGACTAAACATACCTTTTAGACACAGACTGCACACCGGAGCATGTACGACCGGTTGTAAGAGAGGCTTAACCCATTACCACACAATGACGCCTTTTGACACCCACAAGATAAAAGCTTCGGAAAGCATTGTGGAAAATGAAGAAATTGCTTGTGACAAGCAATTTCTTCATTTCCCACAATGTTTTCTTCCCAAAAAGCTATAAATTTTTGAAATTACATCACATTGAAATGTCGTCTGCAACTTCTTTCAAATTGGACTGCCCCAAAATTTTGTCGTTTGGGAAAGGGTTAAGGGACTTTAAAATCAACATTAATTTTGTTTGGGCCCCAGCTGTATTGTACTCTGAGAATTGTGAATTCATTAACTGTCTCTAAAAAGTATAACAGCAGCATTTTCTCCTTTTGCCGTAATATTTTCTGGACCAAAGCATACACAAATACCTTCTCTATAAAGTTCCATATTGTCTTGAACAGCTGCTTTCAAGTTAGAATAGTCTAAACCTTTTGCCACAATATTTCAAAAGAAAGCAGACAATGTAGGCTAAGATCAGACTGCTTGTCTGTGCAGGCTGATCTTAGTCTATAATGCTTGCCAAAGCTTTGGTCAGAAAAGAAATGTGATGTGAACAGCAAGAGTATGGTTAAAATCCAACTTACAATGGAAAGGGTCTGGAGTCATTCATTGTTTACAAATGACAAGAAAATGCAATAAACATAGATTTATTTCTGCTAATACATTTTAAAATACCTTAAGCCCATGACAGGTGCAATTGAAAACAATTAATTTAATTTCAATTTTGATAAGAAAAGTAAATATTCATCGGAGCCACAGCTAATTTATTGTTACTGCTTTTGAAGATTTTTTAAGAAAAAGTTTACGGACGCACAGACTCATGCATGCACAACGGAGAGTCACAGACCCCATGACAATAGCATGTTGGCCTGACGGCTAGTGGCGATAGAAATATCCAATCTGAGCGTCCAGCTGCTCTCTCACTAATCCCCTGCGAAAAAAATTCAAGAACAGATTTCTAGTTCTAGAACTGTTCTAGAACATTAAATGGCACTTCTAGAACTGTTCTATAACAGTTCTAGAAGTGCCATATAACATTCTTAAATGTTCTGGAACAGTTCTTGAACAGTTCTTGAACTTAATCAAACTTTTTGCAGGGGTTAGAATGGTTCACATCTATTAGTGAGAGGCAATTTATTATTATGATTTTTGTCAAAATTATCTGAAAGGATATTAGCCGTCACAGCCACCTGGTTCGAACTCACAACTCCGACATTACTGATTGAGCTATGCAGGCTCAGAAAGGAATTGCAGATAACCAAACAACTGACCAAACGCAAATCGACAGATCGCTCTGCCCAACATAGAATTTAAGACAAACAATGGGGATGTGATCGTAAATTGGCATGTCGATTGTTTTGATTGTCAGTCGATAGATCGATACAATATCACATGCAACGAAGAATTCAAGACAAACAAATGGGGTATGTCATTTTTCTGATTGTCCATTGGCTTATCAATGTTTTTGATTGAGAGCCAGCATTTGGTCAATTGATAATAAATCTTAATCAGCAAATATATTTTTTTTATAAAATCAAAATTTTGTAGCAATTGAAAAATAGCTTTCTCAAAATGGGTCATCAAAAGTCGTCATTGATTGAGAATGGGTTAAGTAAGTTTCTGTCTCATGACATCAATTTCTGTCTGGTTTGTGGGCCGTCTGCTGTCTGCTACACTAAGTGCAGACGCCAATCTCCCCTCCAAACTACATAAAATTTCAATCAACTCGTAAATTACCTAACCATTCCTATCTATAAAATGACACTGTAATTTTTGGGACACTATAAAGTGCATCCCATAACATGAATAAATTAACACTTTCTTCAAGACTCTAACAATTTTTTAAAACATTTGATGCAGTTTGCATAATTATGTGCAGATTAACCATTAATCTCACAAATTTTAAAAGGAAAAGTCTTGTGAATTCTAAAGTAGTAAGTCTAATATTGCAATAAATTCATTCATGAAGATCTGCTGAAGCTTTACATGTGCAACATAGAGATTGTCCTTGTCAATTAGAGACAAACAATTTGCGTGTCTCATTATGAATTTAGTGACAAAGAAAGGATGTCAAGGATGCCACACATATTTTGCTGCTGTGGACTTGTATTCAAACCCTACAGAAAGTGTTGTGGCTGCATTGTCAGGATTAAAGTAATCCCCCCTTACTGTGATTCAACCGAAGTCAGAATTATTTGGGCGGCGTCGTGAACATTCGGCTGTAAAACAGTCCACCGGCAAATGTTTACGATGTTGCCCGAATAGGTTTGAAAAAGTAACAAAAGTTTAGGACGTCACACGAAAAATTCCAATGTCGCATGAATCTCATTCAGGAAGGATTACCTTAAATGCATGTGCAGAAGTATCACTGAAATTCAGCCTGATCAGATCCTAAATCATGACAGAAATAAATCAGTTTTATTTTTATTTCTATTATGAAAGTGCATCCATAGATCGAGGACAATTAACTTCTTTTGCCTTTAGCCTTTGCCTCCAAAACCTTGTCTTGTTGGGACGGGTTTTAGTCATTTAGTAAAGTGTTTTAACCCCAGTTGATGTAATTTAAAGTGAAGAATACAGTGAACTCAAGCTTGAGAATCAACATAACGTCTTTCAAAGGGAACATCTATAGACTCAATTGAAACATCTAAATACTCATTAACATTTGTATGCTGAAAGAAATGGCAGGGAATTGATGAAATTATGCGTATTGAATAATTCTCGTCAACCTTCGATGCAGCAAAATAATCAGCCAGACATTTTTAACCTGTTATCAGATGACAAAATTTACGACTGTTCCAATTCAAAAGATGTCACAGACAACGATTTTAAGTTGATGAAATTTTGAGGGTAGAACTGAACTATCAGATGCGGACTTACCCACTCGCAAAAACCATCTGTGTCTAATGAGGGCATTTGATTTAGAAACATTGTGGATAATTTTCCATTTTTTCACAATGTTTTCCCAAGTATTTTTCTTGAGGGGCATCAAAAAGTGTCACTGTATGGGAATGAGTTAACCTGTTACCTAATGACAAAACTATGGATGCTGATAATCTGCTATTTCTCCTTTTGCCTCAATAGTTTCTATGCTTTATATAATTAGTGCACAAATTAAATCCTTTCCTTTAAGGGGGAATGCTCCAGTTTCCTAATTTTTTTCCCAATAATAGAATTTATTTATATTTTGTATGTTGAAATTACATGTTATTTCCAATTGAAATGGGTGGTCAGCGATCTTGTTTGAATTTTATGGGCATTCGTATCACATACCCCAACATCGAAAAAATGCACAATTTCTTGCACCTGTCCAAGGTCACTAGAATGCTAATAAAATGCTGTATATTCACCGTTTAGTCCCGAAAACGGATTTAAAGTAACGTCCCACATTTAATAAGAACAGAAAACCCAAAATATGTGATACTATAAACGTGTAAATGTATAAAAAAGCATGCTCATGTGTTCGGTTAGATCAACGAAGCTGGACTGTTTTATGTCAAAATTTGCATATTTTTGGAAATATTTCAAGTTCTACATAATAGAATTTGATAAAACTCTCCCATTGTATACAGCAACATGTCCTGGTAATAATTCAAAAAGAAAATGTATAGGTCAGCGCACTAATTAGTGAATTACAGCAATTTTAACATCTACACATGAATAAAATGACGCAAAACAGTGGTAACTGCATACATACTTACGACTGTCTTGCTCTAAATAATCGATTTCCATGTTGAGGAAATCAGTTTTACATAATGAATACACTTTTACCTCCGAAAATGGTAAATTGTAATGATGTGTTATATTATTGAAAATATGGTAGCGAAACATATTGGTACGAAACATTTAATTTTACTACAGTAAAGACCGAGTGTTCCGAAAAACTGGAGCATTCCCCCTTAATATGAATTTTGTCATTAGCAACTTCCAAGTTAGGCAATTTTGTTGTTTGGGAGAGGGTTTAACTGTAGATATCAGAACCCTTAAAGCTGAAATTCATCTTCGTTTTCGTGTCAAATAAGATGAATTCATCTTTAAGAGAATTGTCTAAAAAAAAAGATTAGCAAAAATTGCGATGAAACAAGAGGACCATGATGGTCCTATATCGCTCACCTGAACCAAAATGATATGAGCAACACTTTTGTTCAATTCAATTAATATTTATTACTTTAAGACTGAAAAAGAACTAATGGTCAATAAGGTTGTGAAAATCTAACTCATCCGAGATCTTAATTATAGTGCCAAACATTGTATCCAAGTTTTGTCTTGATTGATAAATAACTGTAGATTCTAGAGTATCAACAAGGTCGAAAACAGCCGAAAACAGCAATCTTATCAAATTCAAGGGCACATAACTCTCCATTTTCTGACCAGATAAGACTGAAAATCAAACTAATCCCAGATCTTATGGTCCCTAATATTGTGTCCAAGTTTTGTCTTGATTGATCCATAATTGTAGATTCCAGAGTATAAACAAGGTCGAAAACAGCAGAAAACAGAAATTTTGTCAAATTCAAGGGCACATAACGCTCGACTTTCTGATCAGATCAGACTGAAAATCAAACTCATATGAGATCTTATGGTCCCCAACATTGTGTCCAAGTTTTGAATAGATTGATCAATAATCATTGTAGATTCTAGAATGTAAACAAGGTCGAAACCAGCGGAAAATGGCAATTTTGTCAAATTCAAGGGCACATAACTCTCGACATTCTCATCAGATAAGACTGAAAATCGAACTCATCCAAGATCTTATGGTCCCCAATATTGTGGTCAAGTTTTGTCTTGATTGATAAATAATTGTAGATTCTAGAGTATAAGCAAGGTCGAAAACAGCCATAAACAGCAATTTTATCAAATTCAAGGGAACATAACTCTTGACTTTCTAATCAGATCAACCTGAAAATCAGACTCATTTGAGATCTTATAGTCTCCAACATTGTGTCCAAGATTTGTCTTGATTGGTCAATAATTGTAGAGTCTAGTGTGAAAACAAAATCGAAAACAGTAAAAAAATGGCAATTTTGTCAAATTCAAGGGCACATAACTCTTGACTTTCTGATCAGATCAGACTGAAAATCAATCTAATCCCAGATCTTATGGTCCAAAACATTGTGTCCAAGTTTTGTCTTGATTGATTAATAATTATTGTAGATTCAAGAGTGTAAACAAGGTTGAAAACAACCGAAAATGGCAATTTTGTCAAATTCAAGGGCACGTAACTCTTGACTTTCTCATCAGATCAGACTGAAAATTAAACTCATCCAAGATCTTATAGTCCCCAACATTGTGTCCAAGTTTTGTCTTGATTGATTGACCCTTTCCCACACATTGACGCTTTTAGAGACCCCACAAAATAAAGGCTTTGGAAAACATTGTGGAAAATGAAGTAGCAAGCAATTTCTTCATTACCCACAATGTTTCCTACCAAGAAAGACCAAAAAATGTTAAATTTTGTTCAATAGAACTTGCCGTCTGCAACACCTATGACTTTGGACTAGACTAAAATTTTGTTGTTTGGTAATGGGTTAATAATTGTAGACTGTAGGGTGTAAATCTATTTATATCCTCTATCAAACAACAGGGCTACAGATAAGTGGGTGTGAAGACATTCTAACTTTTTATTTCAATTCTAAACCCTATGTTGTGGGTACTCATTTGTATCGTCTTGACGAGACGATACACATGAGTACCCACAATAAAGGGTTTGATGAACAATAACAGAATTATTGCAGTTTGAAATTCATCACTCCCGTTTATCTGGAGCTCTGAAACAAGATAACTCTACTTATACTAAAGGAAAGTAGTGTCAGAGTTCCTTCCCTTAGATTAACTCTTTTTATGAATACAGCAAAAAAGTGGCAATTTTGCCCAATTCAAGGGCACATAACTCTCATCTTTCTGGTCAGATCAGACTGAAAATTGACCTCATCCAAGATCTTATGGTCTCCAACATTATGTCCAAGTTTTGTCTTGATTGATCAATAATTGTAGATGCTAGAGTGTAAACAAACTTAAAAACAGCATTTTTTGACATTCAAGGGCAGATAACTCCGCACTTTCTGGTCCGATCAGACCCATAATCGAACTTGTCCGAGAACTTATGATCGTACTTGTTTTGGCCAAGTTTGATCAAGATCGCCTAACTTTTGTGGATGCTAGAGTGTAAACACCCCAAATGTTGACGGACGGACGGACGGACGGACGGACGGACGGACGCCGGACAAAAAGTGACCACAATAACTCACCTCGAGCACTTCGTGCTCAGGTGAGCTAAAAATCAACCCCTAACCCGAGTTATAACCTGATAAAGATACGTGATTTACAGGCGCGCGTAAAACGAAACTGAAATTTACCTGTGGACCAGATATGGATGATGACGTCAATTGTGCAATCCCATTATAGCCGTGTTAACCTTACATGTATAAACGGTCAACTTTAACTTCAAATTGCGGTGACGTTGCAAAAGCAAATATATTAAATAAAAGCATTTTATGGTGTTTATCATTTGGCCATTAAAGTGGAGAAAAAATGTGACATTTTTTCGTGAATTTGAACAGTAAAATTCAGTTATATTAACATGCCGTGGTCCAAAAATTCTCTAGTATTATACGCTTGGTGATAGTGGGAATTTACTGAATAGTGCAATTAATATGCTTTTTTAATCTGTAGATTTAAGATAAATGTTTCTTGTGAATCTATCAAAAGATATATAATGATGTTGAGAAGTATTGTAGAAATGTCGTTTTCTCCAATAACAAAGGAAATCCCATTCTTACATTTATTATTCCGTGATTTGTACCACTATTTTGAATGTCTCACGCCTTGTATTATATTGTTTTGTCAAACTAAAATTTGTAAGACTGTTCCATTTGCGAAGTTGCAATATATAACATTAAAACCTTGGGTATGGACAATTTATATCCCTTGACGTAACTCGCACAATTTTCAACCGTTTCCCAAGGACAAAATATAAGTCTAAAAAATATGCAGCCCATTTTAAAGAAAACAGCTTTGAAATGTACTTGGTTAGAAATTATTTCGGTATTTTTTTTTTCCTGACTGAAAAAAATGCAAAAATTTGTTAAATAATTTAAAGGCCTAATAATGGCCTAATACATGCATGAATAGTATATAATTAGTACGCAAATATTGAAGTAAATGACATTTAACTATGTTACATTATGTTGGGAAGAATTCAGATAAGTATTTTAATTTTTGAGTAAATGCTTTTAGACGACAAGTAACTGATGTTAAAAAAAGAAAATGTGTTTGGTTTAGTACTGACAATATTTAGGGAAAGTGAGAAATTCTTTACCGTCATCAATTTCTTCTTTTCTTTCAATGATTTTTTCCCAAACGATTTCTAATGTGGATGTCGAAACCTGATCTCTGATGGGAAAGAGTAAATTAATACAGTATTTTCATATTGTAAGGGGAATTAGTGATGTAGTGGTTTTTCCTAATGTTTCCATATTTCAAACAGAGAGCTTTTTTTAAACATCGAGAAATGATCTGGTAAAGGATCAAGAAGCAAGCGGTAAGTCATGTTAAATATAGCGACAAAAATGCCGTAACTAAAGTTTTTTGGTATTCTTGATACTATGTTCTGGTAGCGCACCTGCAAACTGGTGTGTTATACCAACCAAGTCCATTTATTACGTAATCCTTTGATACGAATAATCCCATCAAACAAATACCGGTAGTTCATATTATACCAGTTTGTTAGACAAGACATTAAACAGTTGACACTTGCATGTCAATTAAGTGCTAGCTTACCACACCCTTTCTCAAACAAGTTGTTGCATTGATTCAGTCAGGAAAATAATAATAATTAAAAAAAAATAACCAAGAACTTCACATTTCCCCGCTGTTTTTTTTTTACAATGGGCCGCATATTAATAGACTTAAATTTTGTCTTTGGGAAACGGTTGAAAATTGTACAAGTTACATCACGGCATATAAAATGTCTGTACCCAAGATTATAACTCTCCATATTGCGTCTTCCCAAATTGAACAACCCAATAAAATTCAGTATGAATAATAATAATAATAATAATAATAATAATAATAATAATAATAATAATAATAATAATAATAATAATAATAATAATAATAATAATAATAATAAATAAAAATAATAATAATAATAATAATAAAAGAAAATATAATACAAGGTGTAAGACATACGATATATTGGTAGAATTCACAGAATATTTCATGTAAGAGTTGGATTTCCTTTGTCATTGGGGAAAATGACATTTCTAAAATACTTCTCAATATAATTATATATCTTTTAAGGACAGATCCTCCAGTTGTTACTGCGCAACTTACTGCGCATATCCTAAATAACGAAAATAAAGCTGTTTCAGTAATTGGCCTTTCCAGCAAATGTATTTTTTACATTTAGTTAATGTTTGGTTGATAAATGACAAGACCCTTTTCGGTTATTTCAATTTTCTCTGTTTGGTCAATTAAAGTGTAATAGTACTCGGATGGTACATTTCGCTTTCTGTTACGCGTTTAACATGTGGCGTTAGCAATAGGAAACGGAGCAACAAAAGCAAAGTGGTGTTTATATGAGCTAGTCCGCTTCAGATGGACACAAAAGATGACACTTTTTATTATCTAAAGCTGGTAATAAGGAAGAAAATGGATAAAAGTAGTGAAACAATTTCGGACAGAGCTGCAAAAAGTAAACCAAATTTTAATTATAACTAAGAAAAAGGCTTGGTTTGATATATTTTTCTTTGTTTGTTTTTGTAGGTATGACCAAGCACTATGTCTATTCCAAAAAAGAAAAAATTCTTACCGCTGGAATATTTTTTATTATCAGAAACGTTGCAAAAAAAGAGCAATTTCAGATACTTTTGAAAGTAAAATTTAATAAAAAATTCAAAATCATCAATCAATTTTCCCAAATTGATACTCATTTATACAGAATAAAACATATTGAACACAATAAAGACTTATTTATGTAATGCTAGTCATTTCGAACACCTTTTTGTGGGTATTTAAGTGACACCCAATTTTTGCAATTTTAGACAAGAGTAGTCTCCCTTGAAATCCAATAACCTTTTAATTCGCTTGGTGACCTATAGTTTTTAAGTCATTTTTTTACTTCTTATATATTTAAATATCAGTACAGAAAAAATAAAAAAAATCTTACCGTGGGAAATAAATGGAGGATCTGTCCTTAAGAGGTTTACAAGAAACATTTATCCTAAATCTACATGTAAACCCCTTACAAGACGGCAAAGATTTGAGCTCGTCCAAATTGAAAGAAGTTGCAGACGATATTTTCAATTTGATAAAATTTTGAAATTGTTTGACTTTTGGGATAGAAAACATTGTGGAAAATGAAGAAATTGCTTGTCACAAGCAATTTCTTCATTTCCACAATGTCTTCCAAAGCCTTTATCTTGTGAGGCGTCAAACAACGTCAATGTGTGAGAATGGGTTAAAAGAGCGATATAAAGGCACTTTTCCGGAATTTTCCACTATCGTCAAGCGTATAATACTCGAGAATTTTTGGACCACGGCATGTAAATATAACTGTATTTTACTGTTCAAATCCACGAAAAAAATGTCACATTTTTTCTCCACTTTAATGGCCAAATGATAAACACCATAAAATGCTTTTATTTAATATATTTGCTTTTGCAACGTCACCGCAATTTGAAGTTAAAGTTGACCGTTTATACATGTAAGGTTAACACGGCTATAATGGGATTGCACAATTGACGTCATCATCCATATCTGGTCCACAGGTAAATTTCAGTTTCGTTTTACGCGCGCCTGTAAATCACGTATCTTTATCAGGTTATAACTCAGGTTAGGGGTTGATTTTTTAAAGCGCAATTTTTGCTAATCTTTTTTTTAGACAATTCTCTTTAAGATGAATTCATCTTATTTGACATGAAAACGAAGATGAATTTCAGCTTTAAAAGAGTTGAATTATCTGACAAAACAAATCTGACAATATTGTTCTAGAGTTACATAATAGGAAGCTTCCAATGTCTAGTTTTATATATCAAACCAACAAAATAGATTCTTTCTTGGCATTATTACTTGCCACCATGAAATTGTTGTCATTCCATTGTTCCTTTGGAATCCTATGTTTTAACCCATTACCAGACGGCAAAATTTTGGACTGTTCCAATTTGAAATGCATTGCAGACGACAATTTCAAGTTGATGAAATTTAAAAATCTTTCCATTTTGGTTTACAAAACATTGTGGAAAATGAAGAAATTGCTTATTTCCTTCAATATTTTCTTTTCTAATACATTCACATTATCTTAATGTGTAACTTTTAAAATCATCATTTTTCCTATTGTGAGCAAATTTTGAAACCTAGCATATTGGAAATTGATTATTTTGCCATTTGGGAAAGGGTTAAAGGTTGAAAACATCTTCATTTTTTTCCCAGCAGAATATCTAGCAGGGCAACTGAAGAAACTGATGTTGGAGTAAATTAACTTTGACAGTGTTTTTCTGCCATTTGGGATAGGGTTAATATAATACATTTCCACACTTTGACTCTTTTTTACCCAAAAGCTATATAGGCCAAGGGCGGATCCAGGATTTTTTTTCCAGGGGGGGGGGGGATTCCAAGCCCAAGCTTTTTTTCCAGGGGGGCGGAAGGGGGGGGGGGGTTCCAAGCTCAAATTATGGCTTAAGATATAATAAATATGTACCGTTACACTAAATTAATATGGTCAAAATTTAATTTTCAGCCAATGCCAGGGGGGGGGGGGGGGGGGGGTCCGGACCCCCACCCCCTTCTAGATCCGCCCATGTAGGCATTAGAAAACATTGAGAAAATGAAGAATTGCTTGTGACAAGCAATTTCTTCATTTCCCACTGTTTTCTACCAAAAAAAAAATCAAACTAGAACTGTCGCAAAGCGGACGAATACCCCCCCCACTAGGGCCTTGTCACTGAAAAAGTGCTATCAGTCAAAAGGTTCTTGACTTAGAGCATGGAAATAGATTTTAAACAAAGTCCAACTATGACCTTGACCTTTGACCTTGGTGACCCCAAAACAATAGGGCACCTCCTTGAGTCATGGGCAACAACTGTGTAAAGTTTCTTGATCCTAGGTCAAACGGTTCTCAAGTTAGAACACAGAAACCAAATTGTAAATTTTGACTATTCCCCCCCCCCCCCATTTAAAAGTTCAAAGTGGCATAACTCTGAAACTAATGACTGGATCAAGATGAAAATTGCAGGTGCACAATTTCATATGATAGGAAACATCCTGATAAAATTTCAGAAAAATTGGTCAAAAACTGTGGGAGGAGAAGAGGACACAAGATTATGTCCACGGACGGACAGACAGACGGACGGACAGACAGACGGACAGACGGACAACCTGATTCCAGTATACCCCCCATAACTTCGTTGTGGGGGGGTATAATAATTCATTTGAAATTATTGTCTGCAATTTGGAGCAGTTTAAAATGTTGCTGTCTGGTAATCGTTTAAAGGTTGAAACTATAGATCTCCTTCATTTTTTCCCAGCAGAATATCTAGCAGGGCAACTGAAGAAACTGATGTTGGAGTAAATTAACTTTGACAGTGTTTTTCTGTTCAACATTACATGCTTTGTTACAGACAAACATACTAGATTGTATCTTATACATGAAGAATTGGCGCTTTTTATCAAGATCTTTTGTTTTTCCTGTCCCATTCTTCATTATATTTCTATATAAATATTCATTTTGTCATCTGTCACAGCTTTCAAATTATTGCTGTTTGTGAAACAGTTGATTTTTGCTGTCATAGAAAAGGGCTCTTGCACTTTTGGGCATATCAAAGATGCTAGAGTATTTGAAAGGAAAAGATATAAAATAAACTTTAAGTACAGTTTGTCTTTACTGCCTAGATACAGTAAATATAAAGGCTATTCACACATTATTTTAACCCTTGCCCTATTTATTTATGTTATTAAGGTAGTCCACCCCTAATTAGATTAATGTGAGGGAATTATTTGGAGATATAGTAAACCTAGTCTGTGGTGGACCATTTTGCTACCTTATGTTTACGACATTCCCAAATAATCAATCAGACATTGTCCATATCGCTTAACCTTTTCCCAAACAAGTTTTAAGGTGATTCACATCAAAATCTGCCACAAATGACAAAATAGCTGTTAGATAAGATAGGATATTTATAAAGAATGGCACAGAAAATATTGAGACAAAAGGAGAAACTGCTAGTTATCAGCAGTTTCTTCTTTTGTTTCAATGTTTTCCCAAGCCTGTTCTATTAGGGACGTCAAAACCAGGTCTTGTTTGGGAAAGGGTTAACTCTCTCATTAGGGGTGAACTACCTTAAGGTCTGGTTTTGACATATCTATTTGATAAAGTTTTAGAAACAGTCACTGAATGTAAGAAAATGCAGAAGTAAAGAACAAAACTAACAAAAATGATAATGCACTGGAAATATTGAGGAAAAAGAAGAAAATGCTGTTTGTCAGATTTTTCTTCACTTACCCAATGGTTTCTCAAACCTTTCCGAAAAAAGAGTGATACCAAGTCCAGAAACTATTTGTAGAATTTGATTAACACTGGTGGTGAACTTTGCCAAAGCGAGGGACGTTTTTCGCTACAACAAGGTAAAGATATTTTGCGTTTAAATGTGAGTTAAAAGATTTTTAACTCTAATTGAAATGAATTTGGTCTAAAAACAGACCGGGTTCACCGTTATGTATTGACAAACCGTCGGTGTTGTTATAAAATCTCGTAACTACGGCTTTATCTAAGCCGTGGTTACGAGATTTTAAACAACACTGACGGAATACATTGTTCGCAAAAAAACATCCCTCGCTTTGGCCGAGTTCACCACCAGTGATTAAGGAATAATAATTTCTTTCCTTAGAATATTAATGCATGCTATATAGACTGTAATCCTTTTCCCAAGTTTTAATGTCTCTTATTCAAAAGCTTTTGAAAACATTGAGACAAAAGGAGAAAATGCTGATGGCCAGCATGTTCTCCTGTTGCCTTAATATTTTCTATGTGATAGTGCACACCAATTTTAAATTTAATTATTAAAATCTGTCCTAATAAATCAAGAGCTTTCAAATTGAACCATGCATGCAATCTTGAAAGTATCGATCCATTTGGGAAAGGGCTATTTAAAGATTCTAACAGATGACATTTCACTGTCAGGGAAAATTAAATATTTATCCAGAAAATATAGGCAATAATTGACAACTGAAACCAATTTGTTCTTATCTAACCAATTAAATGATTAACATCACATTATTTATGCAATTAAATCCTTTCGTTTGCAACCGCGCCTATCAAGCGCGCTTCATGCATTCTTATACTGTATGGGGGGCATCGGCTTTTAAAAGCAATTTTTACACTGTTAGAGTTATCATGATACTGAATAAATGTTGAAATATTGCGCAATATTGTTATATTCTCATATATTCTCATAAGATGTGAAGAAAAACACAGTTTTTGGATTTGTATGAGCTGTAAGGATGGCCAGGAGGGTTCAATATTCTGCAGAAGAGGTCCGGTGAATCATTATCATGTCAGTGCCGATGATGATAGCGATAGCCCTGATTTATTTGGGGAAAAAAGGTGATTTGAACATTAGAAAAGTTTCGGAGACTTTGAATAGTAACTCCGATAGTGATTCCGATAACCCTAAACCGAATCCAGTCCAAAATCTTAGGGATGGGCAGTCGGGGGTCATGGGAGGGGGCCTGACAGGGGTCGTGGGGCTAGAGGTCGAGATTTTGATGACATGCAAATTTTCTATCAGTTACTCATCATATTGTGAAAGGAAATTGAATAATCTTTCCAATGATATATTATAGGTTTATGGGTATTCTGCTAGTAAAATTTATCTATCATGCATGTGTACATGAAGTGCTTGGAAATAAGGAAAATAGTCATTTCTGGGAAATATCTGCAAACAAAAGGGTTAAATCCTTTTTAGATATATGGCAACAAGCAAAATTAAATTAATCATTTTTATACAAAATTTAATGCCATACTTAAATTTTTGAAGAAATCTCATACAGCCCATTAGCACACTGATGTCCCACAAGATAAATGCTTTGGAAAATATAAAGAAAATGCTTGTGACATTTTCCACAATGGTTGCATCCAGAAAGACCGCCCCCCCCACCAACACCCACCCCCCCCACCCCCCCCCCAAAAAAAAAAAAAAAAAAAAATCATTCACTTTTAATTGTCATCTGTAAAACCTTAAAATTGATGGAACAGACTCAACTTTTTGCCATTATGGTATTATCATGGTTTTACAGGGAGCATTATAGGCTCATATCATCCTGACATTCATGCAGCCTGATCTTTTGAACTTGGTTTTCTTTTTAACCCATTCCCAAACAAGTTCTAGCTGGTTCAATGGTAGAGCAGGTTTAGGAAAATATTTAAAGGGTTAATCATTTCTCAATAAACATTTGGTTTTGACCTCCCTTGTAGAAAACATTGCGAAAAAAGAAGAAAATGATGAAAATCTTTAAAAACAAGCGTTTGTCTTAAATTCTTCAGCAGCTCTCATGTTAGAATTTTCCCATTTAGTAAAGGTTTAAGATTTATACTAAAGGAAAAAAGAAACGCAACAACAAATTGATTTGATCATCCGCTTTGATTTAATTTTTCTAAAAATCAACTGAATTCGAGTACTTTTTTCAATGCATAACAAGCAAATTCGTTGAATTGATATCCCCCGCCGAACATATTTTCATTGTCAATAAAGTAGCGCGGAAACGAATATAATTCTGTATGTATATGGCTTCAACAGAACGAATATCACTCTGTATGTATATGGCTTCAACAGAACGAATATCACTCTGTATGTATATGGCTAAAACAGTCAGGGGCAGTAACTCTAAATTCGGCGGTTGAACCGGGTAACCCCGACGATATGAGTATGTCCTCATTGTAGTAAAGCTGTGTGCCAAGTTTCATTGAAATCCGGTCTATAGTTTTCAAGAAATAGCGCGGAAACGAATATCACTCTGTATGTATATGGCTTAAACAGTCAGGGGCAGTAACTCTAAATTTGACAGTCGAACCGGGTAACCCCGACGATATGCGCATGTCCACTTTGTAGTGAAGCTGTGAGCCAAGTTTCATTGAAATCCAACCTATAGTTTCCAAGAAATAGCGCGGAAACGAATATCACTCTGTATGTATATGGCTTAAACAGTCAGGGGCAGTAACTCTAAATTCCGCGGTCGAACCGGGTAACCCCAACGATATGCGCATGTCCACTTTGTAGTGAAGGTGTGTGCCAAGTTTCATCGAAATCCGGTCTACAGTTTTCAAGAAATAGCGCGGAAACGAATATCACTCTGTATGTATATGGCTTAAACAGTCAGGGGCAGTAACTCTGAATTCGACGGTCGAACCAGGTAACCCCGACGATATGCGCATGTCCTCATTTTAGTAAAGCTGTGTGCCAAGTTTCATTGAAATCGTGTTTATAGTTTTCAAGAAATAGCGCGGAAACGAATATCACTCTGTATGTATATGGCTAAAACAGTCAGGGGCAGTAACTCTAAATTCGGCGGTGGAACCGGGTAACCCTGACGATATGCGCATGTCCACTTTGAAGTGAAGCTGTGTGCCAAGTTTCATCGAAATCCGGTGTATAGTTTTCAAGAAATAGCGCGGAAACGAATATCACTGTATGTATATGGCTTAAACAGTCAGGGGCAGTAACTCTGAATTTGACGGTCGAACCGGGTAACCCCGACGATATGCGCATGTCCTCATTGTAGTGAAGCTGTGTGCCAAGTTTCATCGAAATCCGGTCTATGGTTTCCAAGAAATAGCGCGGAAACAAATATCACTGTATGTATATGGCTAAAACAGTCAGGGGCAGTAACTCTAAATTCGGCGGTCGAACCGGGTAACCATGACGATATGCGCATGTCCACTTTGTAGTGAAGCTGTGTGCTAAGTTTCATCGAAATCCGGTCTACAGTTTTCAAGAAATAGCGCGGAAACGAATATCACTCTGTATGTATATGGCTTAAACAGTCAGGGGCAGTAACTCTAAATTCGGCGGTCGAACCGGGTAACCCCGACGATATGCGCATGTCCTCATTGTAGTGAAGCTGTGTGCCAAGTTTCATCGAAATCCGGTCTATAGTTTCCAAGAAATAGCGCGGAAACGAATATCACTCTGTATGTATATGGCTTAAACAGTCAGGGGCAGTAACTCTGAATTCAATGGTCGAACCGGGTAACCCCAACGATATGCGCTTGTCCTCTTTGTAGTGAAGCTGTGTGCCAAGTTTCATCGAAATCCGGTCTATAGTTTCCAAGAAATAGCGCGGAAACGAATGTCAGACGGACGGACGGACGGACGGAAGGAAGGACGGACGGACATGGCAAAAACAAAATCCCCCCCGAAAAAATTTTTCGGCGGGGGATAATAAAACTTCATCATATGTCTTTTTAGTGTCAAAATTTCATTAAGGTCCTATGTTGTATGTGCCATCAATATGCGTTTAAATGAGATCGGTTTGGCGTCAACATTAGATGCGTTCTCGCACACAATCTAAACCGACATTAACGTTTCCTGGCTAAAATTTGATTGCTGTTCTGTCCATGAATAGCATTAACAATTGTTCTCGATGAGAGAATTTGTTTCAGTAGACAAAATAAGCAGACGTTATGGTCCTGACGTCGTGACGTTAGTTGTTGATGACAACTTTTCGCGCGACCGTCAGTTGTTTAATCAATTTGCATGTTTAAATTAGATGCTGTCATCTTTTTTTATATGTTTTAATGAAGAATTTTAGATTAAAGAACTTTTTTGGTTGATAGATTAAAGTTTTCAAATTATTTTAAAATAATTTAAGCAATAAATTAGCAACATTGTGCACAAAACTAACCCCTCCCAAACACCACTTGATCATTTAATGCTCTATCACCCTTTCCAAAACACTAGCCCTCAGTTTTGACATATTCAAAATAGGAAACCCGCAAAAACATTGAGAGAAAAGAACAAAATGCCAATAACCAGCATTAATACTCATTTATTTCTCACTAATTTCTAAGCAAATCAACTCACACTTTTTCCATTTCCTCCAACATTAATTCTTTATAGCCTGCAGCAGCTTTCTAATTAAACTTATTTTGATTTTGTCATCTAGAAAAGACTTGAATATTTTTGTCATGTTTAAGCAATTAAACAAACAAAAAGCTGTCTAGGGCTAATGCAGAAACCATTATTAAGTGTATTATAATGTTTTTAAACAACTTTTCATGTTATGTCAAAAATTTGTTTGTCATTTGAAACGCTCAAGCTAATTATGCCCCCTTTCGAAGAAAATGGGGGTATATTGTTTTGCAAGTGTCGGTCGGTCGGTCGGTCGGTCGGTCGGAAGGTCGGTCGGTCGGTCGGTCGGTCGGTCGGTCGGTCGGTCGGTCGGTCGGTCTGTCCGTAGACCAAAACTTGTCCGGAGCATAACTCGAAAAGTATTAAAGGTAGAGTCATGAAACTTCATAGGTGGATAGATCTCATTATGGAGAGGTGCAGTGCACAGGAACCGTAACTCTGCCGATCAAATTTTTTGAGTTATTGCCCTTTGTTGATTTTATAACTTGATTCTTGTCCGGAGCATAACTCAAAAAGTATGTAAGGTACAATCATGAAACTTTACAGGTGGATAGATCTCATTATGGAGAGGTGCAGTGCACAAGAACCGTAACTCTGCTGATCAAATTTTTTGAGTTATTGCCCTTTGTTGATTTTATAACTTGATTCTTGTCCGGAGCATAACTCAAAAACTATGTTAGGTAGAATCATGAAACTTTACAGGTGGATAGATCTCATTATGGAGAGGTGCAGTGCACAAGAACCGTAACTCTGCTGATCATATTTTTTGGGTTATTGCCCTTTGTTGATTTTCAAACTTTATTATTGTCAAGTGCATAACTCAGAAAGTATGTAAGGTAGAATCATGAAACTTTACAGGTGGATAGATCTCATTATGGAGAGGTGCAGTGCACAAGAACCGTAACTCTGCCGATCAAATTTTGTGAGTTATTGCCCTTTGTTGATTTTATAACTTGATTCTTGTCCGGAGCACTACTCAAAAAATATGTAAGGTAGAATCATGAAACTTTACAGGTGAATAGATTTCATTATGGAGAGGTGCAGTGCACAAGGACTGTAACTCTGCCAATCAAATTCTTGGAGTTATTGCCCTTTGTTGATTTTTATACTTAATTCTTAACCTTGCCTATATCTCGTGTCCTTTTACACATACAGCCTTGATATCTCACACAAAGATACCTCCTATCAACATCGTTCACATTTAACCATGACCTTGGACCTTGTGACATTGACCTTGGAGTTTGACCTACTTTAAAAAAAAATAAACCCGGCATATATCTCATGACCTTTTACAAATACAGCCTTGATATTTCACACATGGACACATCTTACCAAGACCTTTCACAATTGACCATGACCTTGGACTTTGTGACCTTGACCTTAGAGTTTGACCTACTTTTAAAAAACTTTAACCTGGCCGATATATCATGTCCATTTACACATACAGCCTTGATATTTGACACATGGAAACCTCCGACTTAGACCTATCACATACGACTATGACCTTGGACCATGTGGCCTTGACCTTGGAGTTTGACCTACTTTTAAAAAAAATAAACTGGGCCTATATCTTATGTGCTATTACACATACAGCCTTGGTATTTCACACATGGACACATCTTACCAAGACCTTTCACATTTGACCATGACCTTGGACCTTGTGACCTTGACCTTAGACTTTGACCTACTTTAAAAAGAACTTTAACCTAGCCGATATATCATGTCCTTTTACACATACAGCCTTGATATTTGACACATGGACACCTACGACCAAGACCTTTCACATTTGACCATGACCTTGGACCTGGTAACCTTGACCTTGGTGTTTGACCTACTTTTATAATACATTAACAGGCCTATATTTCATGTCATTTTACATATACAGCCTTGACATTTCACACATGGTCACTTCCAACCAAGATATTTCACTTTGACCATGACCTTGGACCTTGACCTTGGAGTTTGACCTACTTTTAGAAATATCTAACCTAGCCTTTATCTTATGTCCTATTACACCTACAGCTTTGATATTTCACACATAGACACCTCCTACCAAGACCTTTCACATTTGACCATGACCTTGAATATTGCAACCTTGACATTGGAGTTTGACCTACTTTTAAAACGACTGAAACCAGGCATATATATCATGTCCTTTTACACCTACAGCATTGATATTTCACAAATGGACACCTCGAACCAAGACCTTTCACATTTTACCATGACCTTGACCTTGGCATTTGGCCTACTTTTAAAAACTTTAACCTGGCCTATGTTTCATTTTACTTTTACATATACAGCTTTAATATTTCACACATAGACACCTCCTACCAAGACCTTTCATATTTGACCATGACCTTGGACCTTGTTAACTTGACCTTGGACTTTGACCTACATCAAATGTAGGCCCTTGAGGGGGCATATATGTTTTACAAACATCTCTTGTTTTACTAAATATTTAGTGAAGATGCGCCAATATTCTTTCCAACTACAACATCAACTTTGTAAAGATGCGAATTTAAACTCATGTCTTGCTGACTGTATAATTTCGTTTCAAACAAATTACCAATTTAAGAGACATTTCAATCATTTGGTCTCAATTTTATGACACAATAATAGAAAGCAGAAAGCAGGCAATGTAGGCTAAGATCAGGCAATGTAGGCTAAGATCAGGCAATGTAGGCTAAGATCAGGCAATGTAGGCTAAGATCAGACTCTGCACATCTGTCCAGACTGATATTAGTCTATACTGTCTGCCAAAGCTATGGTCAGCTTAACCCTTTCCCAAATGAAAAAAATTATATAGTGATCCTCTTTAAAAACTGCCACAAATGACAAAATGGGTGTTATCAAAGATAAGATTTGTGTAAAATATGACACAAAAAATACTGAGACAAAAGGAGAAACTGCTGGTTATCAGCAGTTTCTTCTTTTGTTTCAATGTTTTCCCAAGCCTTTCATATTAGGGACGTCAAAACCAGGTCTTGTTTGGGAAAAGGTTTAATTAATCCATCTTGATTCTGCTTCCTAGCAAATGAATGGTTATAATGCTTGCCCATGAAAAGCTCAAGAATAATCTTTGCTTTGAGGATCAGACTGGAAACCTCAGTGGCACTTCCCACATTCTAGTCCACTAAGCATTCCAATTAACCCTTTCCCATACAACAAAATTTTAGGATGATCCAATATAAAGGCTGCTGCTGACGACAAAAGAGATGTTGTTAAAGATAGAATCTTAGTGTATAATACAGCATAGAAAATATTCAGACAAAAGGAGAAACTGCTGGTTATCAGCAGTTTTTCTTTTGTCTCATTTTTTTCCAAAGCCATTTCTATTCAGGATGTCAAAACCACTCAGGTCTTGTTTGGGGAAGGGTTGACTGACCCCAAAACAGCGATGCCATTTGACGCCCGACAATGTTTTCTAAAGCCTTTATCTTTTGCGGCCTCAAAAGGCGTCCCTGTGAAAAAATGGTATAATAGCCCATTTTCCAAATCCCAGCTCTAAAATTTTGTCATTTTGGAAAGATTAATAGACTAATTTGAAATATTATCAGGTCAGACCATGTTTGAGAAAGTTATGTAGCTTTAAAACACTGGGATTAAAGTATAGAGCTCTTGATAATGCTTAAAACAAAACTTTATGATAACAATCAGGTGGTGCTAGAGAGTAGAAATTATGACAAGGTAGTTCTTACACTTACACCCTTTATGCATGGACTTATGCGCGCAATAGATTATCGGAGGTGCTAACACTCGGTGTGGGAATCTAACCTCTTATCAATGATCTTTTTACACAATGATTATTTAATGACTTGAAAATGTTGAAGAATGATCATAGCTTCCCAATAATTCTAAAATTTAAAACTCTGAAGTATAAGACCTCTCGTTCAACTTCGAAAAGAAACAATTATTTCAACTTTAAGACCAGTCTAGCTTTAATGAAAGCTGCTGCAGATGACATAATAGTCTTAGATGTTGATGGACATATGATTTGTGTACAACATAGCACAGAAAGTATTGAGGTAAAAGGAAAAAAATGCTGATTATCAGCATTTTCTTCTTTTGCCTCAAGGTTTTCCCAAGCTTTATCTTTTGGAGACATAAAAAAAGCCAGTCTTGTTTGGAAAAGGGTTAATAGTCTAAATTTCTTGTTCATCATGGCCAACTAAACCTAGTCATGGAGTCTATATCAGAAAAAATTTGGGGTGAAAAATGACTGAAATTGCTTCTTCATTTTCACTCAATATTTTCATAAGCAAAACAATGCTGATCTGACAAATATCAACAAAAACCTGTCGTTGAGGGGTGAAGAGTGTTATCATGTTCAAGTGTCATTCAAAGCACTTGTGGAATTGTGAACTAATTGAGAAATACTTTATCAATTGGTTATTGTTTATTCATAATAAAACAGTCAAAACTGCAGTCATTTTGTCTAATAACCCCCTCTAAATCATGCTTTTATCCCTAATTTTGAAGGATTTCAAATTTATATGCATTAGCTGCCATTATTCGAAGTGCTTATTAATGCCCTCCCATTTGTACTTGAGATTGAATTCCAAAGTTAGCAGGTTGTCAATAAACTGAAAGAGAATTAGCCTTCTCCGAAACAAGACCTGGACCAGTTTTACTAACGATCTTTATGTGAATTGTGTAAAAGAACCTGTCATTGCTCAAGAAATCAGATTGGGCCAATAAGTTGTTGTTGTTACAAGTAATTGCGCAAAAAATATTCCTACGTTTGTTTGTAATTGTAAAATGGGGCCCTGGTTCTGACATTCCTACTAGAAAAGGTATAGGAAAACATTGAGGCAAAAGAAGAAAATGCTGATAACAAGTATTTTTTCCTTTTTATTCATATTTTCTGTATACATGTAGTAGCATCCAGGGCAAGTATAATTCTTACATTGGTGGATCGAGAGAATATGATTGTATTCCTTTTCTTTGTCAATGTTTCCTAACCACAGTGTATAGTCCACTGTCCGCTCTAACTTCCGCTTGCGAGCCAAGAAAGGAGTCAAGGTATCGATTGCAGGCAAAGAAACAGGTAAATAGTTAATAATAAAATGAAATGTGGGGGGAAGTTTAATTGTATGGGCTGTATGTACATAAACAATGTTATTCACAGAGTATATCCCTTGAGAAAAGCTACTTATTCAGAAAAAATGCGATTGCTCACTTTAAATTTTCGAAAATATCATATTCATGGATTTCAAACATCAATTTCAAAGCTTTACAACTTATACACGAGCACATACTTATGATATTTCGAAAATATATCATCTTAGCACCAGAAAACTAAAGAATAACATACATGGACGCATTGGTTTAAGAAATATTGACTATCAAATGCCACTGGTGTTGTCGCCTCACTGTATGGTTGCATGTTCAATCTGTGAAAGATTTAGTCCGGTTGCTTGCGATGCCACTGTACGGTTACTAGAGAGCTCAGTAGCATTTTCTTGTCACATAATTATTATGAAAATAGTTTTTAACCCTTTCCCAAACAAGACCTGGTTTTGACGTCCCTAATAGAAAAGACTTGGGAAAACATTGAAACAAAAGAAGAAACTGCTGATAATCAGCAGTTTCTCCTTTTGTGTCAATATTTTCTGTGCCGTTTTTTACACAAATCATATCTTTAATAACATCCATTTTGTCATTTGTGGCAGTTTTTTGAATGGATCACCCTAAAATTTGGTCGTTTGGGAAAGGGTTAAGCAATTATTTTTCAAAAGAATATTTGAATGTGTATATGAGAACCTTTACACAAGAAGAACTGTTTTAAAAAGTTGATTCTAACTTTGTCTAATGGTCAGAATTTCAAATAAATATTGAAACAAATCATTGTTTCTATGATTATATATAATTCTCTAGTTATATAATCTAAATAGATCAGCTTTGAGATAGAACACCAGTTTGATACTATTCAAAACTGTTTGACAAAAAACTATATAAATAAAATGACTGTGTTTCAGATCATGGATGATTCGTTTATAATAGAAGGGCTCTTCACTGTCACAAGTTCCTGATTCATTATGATCTTGAGTAACATGGACACTCCTTTTTGGTGTAGATATTCTAGCACATTTGCTGACTGGAGAGGATTCTGGGATTTTTGAAATATGTAATGACTTGTCTTTCTCCACGGGAATTATGAACTGATTTTTGGATTTTAGGTCATTTGGTATCAAATTGAAATTTTTTGAGTATGACTTCACAAGTTGCTCTGATATGTTGATGATCTTTATTTTCAGGTTTTGGTCAGGATGTTTAATAATTATATGGTCTATTAATTCACAAAACTGGTTCGATTCAATATCACAATAAATGCAGGCGTAGGTTTCCATGTCTATTTTCAACCTGCAAAAAAAAAAGAAATGTTATATTAACCATGTGTTTGTTTAGCGCACTCTATTTACCAAATCGATTTACGTCAAAATTTAACATGAAATTAACTGCAAAAATATGCAAATTTTGTTTATATAAGATCATTAAAGATTAAGAGGATCATTTTGTACACAAAATTAAACATGTTTATAAACACAAAAAGTTGCATTTATTTTAAAAACTTTGGTTTATTTACCCACTCCTAAAACATTTCAATGCATTGTACATGTAAAAACGTTACATGGTTGCAAATTTAGAGACTAAAGTCACCATCATTCGCTATTCAAAATGAAAAATACACAACATTAGAATACATTTTGCTCTCAAACATCCGTACAGGTTTTTTAGTTGTGCTCACAAGCAACCGTACCATGAGCAAGCAAGCAACCGTACAGTGAGCAGGCACTACCAGTGGCGGTTCCATAGTCAATATTTTATACGCTGATGTTTTAACACACTGTGTCGTGTAATATTTTGGAAGATAGATGAATAATCTTCAACGTATTAAAAGGTTTTCTTCCTATAATAGATATTAAGCTTTGAAATCTTTGTTCGAAATCGATCAAAATGACGATTTGGAGAAAATGAAGTGAGTAATTGCAGTTTTGTCGGAAAATAGAGTTCTTTCCGTAGACATACGCCAGGAATGATGTTTTCTAAGTACCTTCCACCCATATACGAGATAAATTCAACACTATTCAATCTATTATGAACTATTTACTTGTTTTTCTGGCTTCAGTCTCCTTTTTGACTCCTTTCTTGGCTCGCAAGCGGAAGTTAGTGCGGACAGTGGACTATACACTGTGCTAACTATTAGTGCTCATATATTCAACTCTTGGATGTTAATGAATTATATGAGTTTTGTAAAATATAGCACAGAACATTCTGAGACAAAAGGAGAAAATGCTGATTATAAGCATTTTCTTCTTTTGTTTCAATGTTACCCCAATCATTTTCTATTCTCGTTGACAATGTTTCCTAACTTTTAGCAGTATGGAATTTGAAAGATAATACCAATACCAAAAGAGGTCTCATATTTTCTCATGAGATTTAACCACTCTCATGGCCAATTTCAGTCATTCAATGAAAAAAGTATCAAATTTTTATTTAATATTACAGGAAATATGCTCTTAATATCAGGAAATTATTGGCAATGAAAATTCTAATTAATGATTTTCCACTTTGAACTTAATCGTTGTGGTCAAATAATCAAGACATTATTGGTGGGATAGAATTAGATGTGAAAATGATCCAACAAAACACTTCAAGGGCCGTATTCACCAACATTTCAAAATCTGTGGTCTAAAGCAAACTAACATTACAAGCCATCTGATTGGATGAGACATAATTCTCAGCAAATCGGATGGATTGTTGTGAAATTTTAAAGGTTGACTTGGAATAAGACTGGTTGGTGACTAGACCGATTTCCATCATTATACAACATTATTTGAAGTTCTTTACACTTTTCCATATAACAAAATTTAAGACTTGTTAGTTGAGATTTAATATAAATGTTTCTCAAGCATCTATCCATATTTTGGCAAATCTGAGAGATATAGCTCCTGGATATATGTTCATTGAAAGTCCCCACAGACCATATATGTAGCTATCCCTCAGAAAATTTTCTTTAGTAAGTTCCAATAACGCCCATTTTTGCTTGCCACAATGTTGTAATGCGTTTTTTTTTAAGAAAGACAAATGGGTTGGATAATTTAGAAAGGTTATCTGCTCGGTTTGTTACAATTTAGAAGTACTTGAAGTACCTAGAGATTTAGAATTTCCTATCATTTAATTTCTTTGTAACAAGAAAATCTTGATTCTTATCAGAACATGGTTCTTGAAAGGTAAGAGGGAAACTATTATAGGAGCATAGAATATTAAAAGAACTTACTACAATTTTGCACAAACCGGTAAATTTATTTAATATCTGTTATCTGATTATCTTAATGTTTCTATTGAGCATTACAATTGTTGTTTCAATGGCTTTTTTTTTGTCTGGAATAAAAATACAACATTCTATTTTCAAATTTGAGATGAAATTGTCAGTGAAAAAGACCCAAAAAGGCCTGCTGGGGTCAAGCCAGCAATTCCTGTGTTACGTGTCCAGCCTGCAACATTGCACTTCTACAATTTTTGGTCTTTGGGTCACAAGCAATTTCAACATATTTCACAAAGTTTTCCAAGGCCTCTATCTTGAACCCAGTCAAAAGATGTCAATATGTGGGTTAAGGCTTGGTCACATACACAGTTGCTCATCCACACCACAGCCTGAGCACTTCCAAAATTTGCCAGTCATACAGCATTATTTTTTACTTGATGGACTGGATGAAGAATTGTTTGTATTATGACATTATTTATTTTTTCTTCAAAGATCAAAATATTGCACCAAAACTTGGCATGAATCATGTCCCAAAATATAGAGGGCAGATTAGCCTGATAGGATTAGGTTAATTATTTGTATAACTTTATCAGATTAACAAAGGCTGTTAAAATATTGTATCAACAGGTCTTTATCCCTCACATAGTTGTCATATTGTCTCTAAATACTCAATACAAATGAACCAAGATCTGTAAAAAGGGACCCTCGTGACATAGGAGACCATCATGGATCTAGATTAGCATATCTAGATCAGTCTTTCTATATGCACAGTCTGATCAAATTCCTTGTTGGTCTACCTAATAGGTTCTGTATTACCTTTAGCAACTGACAGCCAGCAGCTAATGCCAGAGCAACAGATAATGGGAGGGGGGTTAAAGGCATTCTAACTTAATTTAAATCCAAGCCCAATGTTATGGGTACTCATTGTAATCGTCTCCATGAGACGATTCCAATGAGTACCCACAACATAGGGTTTGATGAAAAACATATAAAATATTTAATTTTGAAGTCATCACCCCTTACTAATAATCTGTAGCTCTGACATGCCATTGATAGTGAGCAGATTGTTCTCAAGTACATGATCTACAATCATTGTCTCAAAATTGCTATTAGGGCCCTTTTTCTAAACACAATCTCAAAAGTTGTTAATACCTTTAGAGTCTTAGTCATTTAATACCCACAATACTATAAATTCTATAATAATATTTTAAGAAAAAATATATATTTTCAAAACTTATGACAAGCTGTTCTTTTTATGTTTATTTATCATAAGTTTTATTCTTTATGGTTGTCAAAACTGTAACTTGTTTGGGAAGTGGTAATCCTATCTATAATCAGTGGAACCTTTCTAAGTAAACCCCTGAGTCCCACTGAGCCGCATTTCTGAAATATTTGTAGTGCCTTAGGAGAGCGCATTGTGACCATTTACTACGAATTTGAGCCGAATTTTTCCATTTATCCATGGATGGGCGTATTTTCTTATTAGACAAGTTTGTTCAGTCGCCGTAAATCATCAGCGAGAATTTTGCAGTGCATTACCCACTGGTGGTGAATTCGGCCAAAGCGTGGGACGTTTTTTTGCGATCATTGTATTCTGTCAGTGTTGTTATAAAATATCGTAACTACGGCTTCATAAAGCCGTAGTTACGAGATTTTATAACAACACCGACGGTTTGTCAATATATATCGGTAAACCCGGTCTATTTTTAGAACAAACATTGTCATTAGAAAAACTATCAAATCAGATCTTTAAACTCACATTTAAACGCAAAATATCTGTACCTTGTAGTAGTGAAAAACATCCATCGCTTTGTCCGAGTTCACCACCAGTGTTACCGTTATTGGTAGTTCATTGCCAAAGTAAGTAAGACCAAATAGGTAAAATCTGTCGCCAAATAACCCCAAATTACTGAGGCGAACAACTACGTCTTAGATCGAGGTGCACCGATATTAACACTATTTTCAGAATCGGGAAAAAAAATTTGCGCATGTTGAAATACTGTATGACTGGTAATTTCTGCGGCAACGTAATTTTTGGGGAATTTTGCGGATTCAAAATTCAAAACAATCCAATATTTTTCCATTTTGAAAAAAAGGTTAAAAAAAATAAGATAACAAGCATAATTCTTCTTTTGCCTAAACATTTTCTGTGCTACAATAATCATTCACAAATCATGATATTTATCAACATCCACTCTGTCATCTTCAGCAACTACAGCATTGAAACTGTTCATATTATTTTGTTGCTTGGAAGTTTTCAGCAGCAAACAAAGCTGTATTTAGTTAGCAGATAAAGTTATCTTAGCTTCGTGAGAACCTTGTCAACATGTACAAGCATTCTGTCAGTTGGTTTTCATCTACGAGAACTTATAATGCTTTTAATCTGTCAAGAAACCATGTGTGCAGCCAAAACAATATCTGATACTTTGTCAGTTTATAGATAAAAACATTTTTTTAACAACTCCACTATTTTTCTCTTCAAATTGCTTTGATGATTAATTCAATTCAGAAAAAACTTCAGCACTCCTTTTCCACTGACATAAAAATTTCTAATGCATTCTCTTCACATGCCAGATACCCCTGTTACAAAAAGTTGGAACATGGATGGAAAAGAAAAAAATTACTGCTGTTAGAGAGAACTTTTTCCTTGCAATGTTTTCCTATCAATTATTGTTGGACAATTTTAAATTCACTTCTTTTAAAGGGACATTTCATTCCAATTTCAATTTTTTAAAGTATGTCTTGATGCCAAGATTGGTTATTCTAATGAGTATAAATACTATTAGTTTTTTGAAGTTGTTGCCGATAAGCGAGAAACATGCATTTAAAGTTGAGACATAATCGATAAATTGCATATAAATCCGAACTGTTGTCCACAACAATTTGTCCAATTTTAACACAAAAATATAAATTTCTCGTAAACGGCGCAATATTTTGGCTTGAAATTTTCAGAATTTTCATAAGGAAATATGCTCTTTCAGATAAAAATAAAAGTAAAATTTATGACAAAAAAATCTGAAATGTCATTTTAACTTAGAAAGTTCAATGTTTGCAACATGCTTGAATTTGAACCAGTCTTATATTTTGTAAAGGAATTAGACATTGAAAATGAGAAAATTAAACCATTCCCACATATTGATGCCTTTTGACAACCCCATTTATAAGATAAAGGCTTTAGAAAACATCGTGGAAAATGAACAAATTACTTGTGACAAGCATTTTCTTCATTTCCCACAAGTTTTCTACCCAGACAGACCATAAGATAATATAATCCCATTAACTTGAAGTTGTTGTCTGCAAAATCTTTGAAATTGGACCAGTTGAATGTTGAAAACTCATTCAATCAAAACAAAGTTGTCCCTTTTTCATGTGAACTTTAGTTTAATTATTATATATTGTATCAAAAACAGAGAAAATACAATGGAGGAAATCATTAAATGAGACGATCCATCAAAGATGAAAAACCTAAAACTTTTTATTATTTGAAGTTGATTAACTATCAGTTTAATTATGCTAATTAATTCTTTACTCATGTTTCAAAATTTCCAACAAAAATTGTCCACTTTTCTCTCAATATTTTCGACCCTACTTAATGAATATTTAAAATATAATATGATATAATGATATCATTTTTGTAATCTGCAGCAATTCTAAATTTGGAACACCCTTAAGATGTGCTGTTTGGGAAAGAGCTAACCAATTGGTTTTGACAATTAGTTAATTATAAATATTCAGGATAAAGAATGAATCAATTTCCACATTTTGATGCTTTTTACACCCCAAAAGATTAAGGCTTTTGAAAACATTGCCGAAAATGAAGAAATTGCTTGTAACATTTCCCACAATGTATTCTACCCAAAAAGACCAAAGATGTAAGTTTCCATTCATTTAAAATTGTCGTCTGCGACAGCTTTGAATTTCACTAGTCTAAAATCTTTTGCGCAAAAAAGTTCAAGAACGCTTTTTAGTTCAAGAACTGTTCAAAAATGATCTAGATTGTTAAATGGCAGTTCTATAACAGTTCTAGAACTGCCATATAATTATCTAGAACATTCTAGAACAGTTCTTGAACTAAAAAGCGTTCTGGAACTTTTTTTCGCAGGGGATATTGTCGTCTAGTAATAGGTTAGGTTTTAAATCTTATATATTTTGTAGTCAAGGAGACTTGGAAGAGTTAAAGCATGAATGAAGAGACACATTTTGGTCTGGTCCATTTCAAGTTAAGTAAATTTAAAATCTTTGGTCTTTTTTGGTAGAAAACATTGTGGGAAATGAAGAAATTGCTTGTCACAAGCAATTTCTTCATTTTCCATGATGTTTTCCAAAGCCATTATCTTGTGGGGAGTCAAAAGAAGTCACTGTGTGGTAATGGGTTAAAGTATGAATGAAGAGACAAATGAAGCCCTAGAAGTCTCTAAGGATTCTTGCAAAATTGTTTGTATGGTAACATTAACCCTTTCCCAAACAGCAACATTTTACGAATTACCAATTTGAAAGCTGCTACAGAAGACAAATTTTATGTTGATAAAGGTCAGATTTGTGTATAATATAACAAAGAAAATATTTAGTCAAAAGGAGAAAATGCTGATCACCAGCATTTTCTTCTTTTGTCTCAATGTTTTCCCAATACTTTCCTATTACGGATGTCAAATCCAAGTCTTTTTTGGGAAAGGGTTAAACAACAAGAGGGCCGTTGGCCCTAGGTCGCTCACCTGAGATGAGTTTTTATAACAGATCAGATTTCTTACAGGTAATGCAATAAAGGGTCAAAGATCATATGAACGCCGCTATGCGATTTCAAACCATAGAAAACCCAGAAAACTACCTTAGTGCAATATCATATGTAACTCAAATATGGTGTTTCATCAAATTCGGCTATTTTGTTATGGAGAAATTGCTTTGGACAGATGGAATTAAAATAAAACATACAGACTGACAAACAAGCAGAAATTTACAAATTGACCAAGATCTATGACCTTGAACCTACCTAAATATATATTTCAAATAGAACATCTACTCATGATAAAGAACACATTTACCCATACATTTTTTCAAAGCCATGCATAAAATGTAGATGCTATGCGCCTGATAAGCAGATTTTTACTAGAAGTCCCCTTTTTCTGTGTGTGACAAGGTTTTATATTGAAAAGCAAAAAAAAAAGTACCTCTTAGCAATATCATAAGCAATGCAAATATTAAGTTTTGTCAAATTTGGCTCTGCGGTTATTGAGAAATTGCTTCTGACAGATTTCGTGTAATTTCTCTTTTTCTGTTGCCATGGCAACCAGAGTTGTTTTTTTTTTATAAATTGCAATTCTGTTAGCAATTTTTGAAATGTGACCTCCTAAGGAATATTTCTGCCTAGTTTGGTGGAAATTAGGCTGATAGTTTAGGAGGAGATATCATTCAACGATGTCATTGAGATTTGGTGGAAAATCTCTAGGGATGTAACGATACATCGGACTATCGATATATCGCAATAGTGACCTCTGCAATAGTGCTATCGTGATAGGCAACTGGCAATATCAATAGTATCGCAATAGTTGTTTTCACTATCGAAATAGTTTTGATAGTTCTAAAAATAGCAATTTGTCACATGACATTGTCTAATTTTGGCAAAAAATCTGTCTCTTGAATATCAGACATCATTGACAGGCTACTCAAATCATGAAATGTCATTCTCTTCCTTCAGATTATTTGTCTAATGATTCTGCAAATTAATTCATTTATGTAAAATATTCAGTAAATGTGATTTTTAATGAAAAAATATCCATTTATAGCACTAAAGCATATAACAATAGTATCGCAATAGTATTGCAATAGCAACCTACAATAGCAATACTATCGCGATAGCAATTTGGTCAATAGCAATACTATCGCAATAGTCATTTTGGTCTGCAATAGTCATCCCTAAAAATCTCCTTTTCTGTTGCCATGGCCACCAGAGCTTTTAAAAGATTTCAATTCATTTAGCAATTTTTAAAAGGAACCTCCTCAGAAATATTTCTGCCAAGTTTGGTTGAAATTGGCCAAGTAGTTTAGGAGGAGATGTTGTTCAAAGAAATTTTTGAGAATTAGTCAAATTTCTCCTTTTCTGGTGCCATGGCAACAAGAGTTTTCAGTCAATTTCAATCCTTTTAGCAATTCTTAGAGAGGACCTCCTAAGGAATATTTTTGCCAAGTTTAGTTGAAATTGGCCTGGTAGTTTAGGAGGAGATGTCGTTCAAAGATAGTATTGAGATTCAGTCAAATTTCTCCTTTTCTGTTGCCATGGCAACCAGAGTTTTTTATGGATTTCAATTCTTTTAGCAATTCTGAAAGGGGGTCATCTAAGGAACATGCCTGCCAAGTTTGGTTGAAATTGGCTTGGTAGTTTAGGAGGAGATGTTGTTCAAAGATAGTATTGAGATTCAGTCAAATTTCTCCTTTTCTGTTACCATAGCAACCAGAGTTTTTTATGGATTTCAATTCTTTTAGCAATTCTGAAAGGGGGTCACCTAAGGAACATTCCTGTCAAGTTTAGTTGAAATTGGCCGAGTAGTTTAGGAGGAGATGTCGTTCAAAGATAGTATTGAGATTCAGTCAAATTTCTCCTTTTCTGTTGCCATGGCAACCAGAGTTTTTTATGTATTTCAATTCTTTTAGTAATTCTGAAAGGGGGTCACCTAAGGAACATTCCTGCCAAGTTTGGTTGAAATTGGCCTGGTAGTTTAGGAGGAGATGTCGTTCAAAGATAGTATTGAGATTCAGTCAAATTTCTCCTTTTCTGTTGCCATGGCAACCAGAGTTTTTCATGGATTTCAATTCTTTTAGCAATTCTGAAAGGGGGTCACCTAATGAACATTCCTGCCAAGTTTGGTTGAAATTGGCCATGTAGTTTAGGAGGAGATGTCATTTAAAGAAATTGTTGACGGCCGACGCACGACGGACGGACGCCGGACAAAAGGTGATCACAATAGCTCACTTGAGCTTGTGCTCAGGTGAGCTAAAAACAGGTTGAAACATACAAGACACAATTTTGACATCCCCAATGGAATAAAGGCTTCAGAAAACATTACGGCAAAAGTAGGAAATGCAAAAATTTTGCCATTTGGGAAAAGGTGAAGCCGGGCTTCAGACTTCCCTACGTAGGCTGTTAAAGGGCTATGTCTGATATATACAACAAAGGTTAAAGTTTTAAGGCTGTTTTGACAGGTTTATTGCATAACTTGTCCTTTCAAACACTCAGACATATCAGAAGTAAGTTTTTTGTTTAAGATTGATACCTCAATGACAGACAGTTTAAAATAAACTGAACAAAAAAAAACCAACTTGCATCTGATGCTTCAGATAACTAATGGGCTTTGATTGAATGGGTTTTACCCCATTTTAACTTCTTTGGTCTTATCGCTGAAGGGTCTGACCATGGATTCCTGGCATTTCTTGCATCAATAGGCCCCTACTACCACAATATCAAATTCAAACTTCCAGCTGCTCTTCACTTAGATGAATCACATCCATTGGTGAGAGACTACAATAAATGACTTTAGTCAAATGTCAGAAAGGAGTCAGGGTTCGATACTATGACTCCTGGATTGAAAGGCTCAGATTCAAGTTTCTGTCTGAACCATCAGGTGGCTTGGCCTGACAAAAAGTATGTCGATAAAGAAATCATATGTGTATAATAAATATCACAAAGGAAATATTGAGGCAAAAGGATGAATTACTGAAATTGGTCCTTGTTTAGCACAGAGGAGATTGTGCATGATGGGATGGAAAACGAATACGGACAAAATTGCCTCGCTTCAGGTAAGAAATTGCGCAATAATTTTCTTATTTCTGCGTCAATTTTCAAGTGGTTTGTTGCATGTACCCCGCATTACTGGGCTCTTTCCTCAGATATATGACTTGTTTGTAGAATATCAGTACTTTGTCCAAAAATTGATCCCAACCGTCCAGAAAAACGGCAAAAAATTCAGGCCCTTTTCTAGTCGGTTGGGATCGGTTTTTGAGAAAAGTACAAGGAGTTTCCAGATAAGTAATACATCTGAGGAAAGGGCACAGTAAGACGGAGTACATGCAACAAACCACATGAAAATTGACGCAGAAATAAGAAAGTTATCGCACAAATTCTTACCGGAAGCGAGGTTAATTTGGCGGTAGTCCTTACCATTTCGCTTTCTAGTCGGTTGGGACAATATTTCGGAAAAAGTAGGTACCATGAGTAATCTAATATGTCATACTTCCAATGAAAGAGTTCGGTAAGACGGGGTACATGCAACAAACCTTTTGAAGGTTGAAGCACAAATCAGGAAGTTATAATTGCAAAATATCTTACCAGAATCGAGATTATTTTGTCCATATTCCTTATCCATGCCATGATGCACAATCTCCACCGTGTTTAGGAAAGTGTTAAAACTGTAGCAGTTAAACAGAAAAAAAACATTATATACAGACTTTCAATCCTAAGTGTATGATTCAGAAAAGGGTATACACAGACAAAGCTTGTTTGGATATAACATAATTTTTCCCAAGAAAATGTTTTTCATTTTCACAAGAATAGAAGAAAATAAACTTTTACAATTTATTTTAGAAAACTGTAAAACTAAATTTCAGACAATAAGTAAAATAAATGAGTTTTCATATAAACTAATTAAATACAGATTTTGCAGCAACTGACAAAAACATGCAGTGTTCAGAGAAATTGTAAATTCTCCCTGTCTTTTAACCCTTTTCCAAAATGTAACATTTTAAAGCGCTCCAATTTGAAAACATAGTAGACTGTAGAGTGCATGTTGATGAAAATAGAATTTGTGTATAACTATAAGCACAGAAAATATTGAAACAAAAGGAGAAAATGCTGATTATCAGCATTTTCTTCTTTTGTCTCAATATTTTCCAAATCGAATATTCTTAAAGATGTCAGGTCTTGCTTGGGAACGGGGACTAAACCCTTTCCGAAATTGGCAAGCACAGAGGGTTCCAATTCAAAAGTTGTTGCTTACAACAAAATGGATGTTGATAGTATTTGTGTGCATTAATCAATAGCACAAAAAACATTGAGGCAACAGGAGGAAATCATGGTTATCAGCATTTCATTCTCTTGGCTTCATAGTTGACATTATATTCCAAAGCCTTTAATATAAATTTGGGATGTCAACATTAGGAATTGTTTGGGTAAGTGTTAAAATCCAGACAGAAACTCACAGACACTAATTGGAACTGCTAGTCAATTTAGTCAACTTGTGTCTTACTTTACTTTTCACTTGCTTTACCCATTACCTTTTAGTCTGGTCCAAATTCAAAGATGTCGCTGACGACAAATTCAGATTGTATGGAATTTTACATTTTTTGGTCTTTCTGTGTAGAAAACATTGTGGAAAATTTGCTAACTTCTGGAACACTGACATTTTGCCATTATTGACTCCTTCCAGTTCAGAAAAATCAGCTAATAAAATGTCATCTAGCTGCGAGAACATTAACCCATTACAACACAGTGACACTTTTTGATGCCATACAAGATAAAGGCTTTGGAAAACATTGTGGTAAAAGAAGTTGCTTGTGACAAGCCATTTTCTTAATTTTCCACAAGACAATGTTTTCTATCACAAAATACAAAAAATATTTTGAATTTTCTACACTTGAAATTGCCGTCTGCAGCATCTCTGCATTTGGACCTATCTAAAATTTTGTCGTCTGCTAACCAGGGTTTAGGGTTTGATTAACATTTGAATTTCCATTCCATAATGTAATTATTTTTTTAACCTGTAGCTTCTAAGTACAGTTTAGGGATAATTAAATAATAGCACCATGCAGAACTTGCAGGCAGAAATTTACCCTTAATGCTTTCCCAATCGAGACCCCATTTTCACATCACAAGTAGGAAGCGTTTGGGAAAACACCTAAAGAAAAGAAGAAATCGCTGATTATCTTTCTTTTCTATGAATCATGTCATTGAGATGAGCAGCTGAAAAAATGGGTTGGATGTTGTTGTAGTCTAGTTATAGAATGTAATGAAAGTAAGGAATCCATGGTTAGGTGCTCCAGCAACTGTGATATGACTGAAATGTAGTTGACAGTGGTATTGACCCATTACCATAAATTTTTTTTGTCATCCATGAAAAATAACACTGAAGGAAAACATATCGAGACAAAAGATGAAAATACTGAACACTGAAGGAAAACATAGTCAAAAGAATGCTGATAATCAGCATATTATCCTTTGCCTCAATATTTCCCATGCTGAAATTGTACAAATGGCCCATCTTTGTAATCAACATCCATATTGACGTATAATTAAAACAGTCCAAATATCTGCCATTTGGGAAAGGGCTAAACTTATTCAATCAACCATTATAAGTACCTAGATAATCACAAGCAGCAGGATTGCACAAACAAAAGCACTCATGGATTCACATGTAGTAACGAAGCTCAATCAGATTCCTATGAGATGATGACAAGACCAGATTTTAGAACTAAAGTGGTTGACACATGATAGCCTCTGTTCAACCAACTGTAGGCTGTGGTTAATACGTATCTTGTTGCTTTTCAACAGAAACCTCGTAACTGCAGCTTGTTTAAAGCTGCAGTTACAAGGTTTTCATTGAAAAGCAGAGATATAATGTTTGTTCCCACCTCTCTCTGTCTCACAAGCTCTGTCTATGTACATGTCTGTCTGTCTGTCTCTCTTTCTAGCATTTTCACCATCTAAAGACAAGACCAGATTTCAGAACTAGAGCAGTTGACACATGATAGCTTGTTTAGGCTGTGGTTAAATTACCTCAATTGCACCTGAGTCTCTCTGTCTCTCAATCTCTTTATGTCTCGGAGACTATCTCTCTCTCTCTCTCTCTTAGATTATTGCCAACAGTGAACTAATGACAAGAACAGATCTTGCAACTAAGAAGTCGTTGACACATGATAGCCCATGTTTAATCAACAATATGTATTGTTCAGTGACGATATTATGCAGCTTTTTTCTACAGGTGTTAACTCAACAATATCAAACTCAAAACTACTCTAATTTTGCATGTGAAGGTTCAATTCTTTCAGATGTCTCACACAAGATTATGTCAATAGGCCAGCATTTCCTCCTTTTGTCTCAATATTTTGTGCTATATTGTACATAAATTCCATCATCGTGCATCATTTTGTCAATATCTTTAAAATAGGAAGAAGAAAATTTTAAAAGTTCAGGAAAAGATAAACTCTTTCTCAAACTGCAAAAATTTTGACTGATATGATCCCATTAGACAAAAAAGCAGATTTTGATAAAGGTAGTAGCTGAGTACATTTTGTAAAATATAGCACAGAAAATATTGAGACAAAAGCAGAAAATGCTGATAATCAGCATTTTCTTCTTTTGTCTCAAATTTTCCCAGGTCTTTTCTCTATTTGGGACTTCAGCACAAGAAATTGTTTTGGAAAAGGTTTAAAATGACAGAAAATATTCAACAATAATCATCAATGATGTAGCTCAGTAATGCTGGCAGATCTTATCCTCCACAACAAAGTGCCCTACAGTCTCTCTGTCTCAGAAATTACAGTCACAATTCCAATTAACCCATTCCCATATACATTTCTCTATTTGGGACTTTAGCAGAAGAAATTGTTTAGGAAATGGTTAAAATGACAGAAAATATTCAACAATGATTATCAATGATATAGCTCAGTTCAATAGTTACTGGCAGATCTTATCATTAACAACAAAGTGGCCTACAGTCTCTCTGTCTCAGAAATTACGTTCAGGATTCCAATAAACCCATTCCCATGCATTGACAATTTTGATGCCCCTCAAGGAAAAAGTTGTAGACAACATTTTGGAAAATGAAGAAATTGCTTGTGACAAGCAATTTCTTCATTTGCCACAAAGTTTTCTACACAGAAGACATAACAGGGTTTTCCATGACGCACAAATCATGCGTCATTGTCGCAATTTCAAAACAAATGACCCCTTAGAAATTTACCCGAGGGTCATTAATGACGCAAGTTTTAAAATCCAGATTTTCGTAAGATACTTGTGTCCTAGCCAGTGTTCTGCCAAGGCCGCGTATTTGCGATTTTCTCGCAAAAAAAATGAAAATGTCGCCAAAAAATCATGTCTATAGCGATTTCTGTCGCACAGTAAAAAATCGTAATTTACGGCGGGCAATCGAGTGAATTTTATGATCGAAAGTGATTTTCACGGCGACACCGTTATATTTTACTCGATTATGATTGGTTGCCGGACCATCAGGTGCGCGATATCTGGCCAATTGATTATCGAGAAAAATCTAGTCATTCGTTCCTCTTTCCGTCGACCGCATTTGCGTAAACAAAATGTCAGAAACTTCAGCTAAAAAGCCCCGAACAATTCTAAGTTATTTCGGAAAAGGAAGGACTGATTCCTCCATCGCCGATCACGCCGTAACTAAGCCTGAACCCTCTACATCTACCGATATGGCGGCCCCCGATAGAGCTACCGAAACACGGTAAACTGCCCCCATCCGACATTTTCAAGAGAAATGGTTACGGGAGTATTCTTGGTTAGAATATGATATGGAAAAAACCTTTTATGGCATGAAAATACGAAGATTAACACATTCATTGTAATGGGTTTAGGGAGCCACAGTAATGACCAGCTCTGGTAAAGGTGTAACAGGATATATGCTCAGGGACAATTCGATGCTCATCAACTATCACTGTCTTGCTCATTAACTAGCTTTAGTAAATTCTAGGTAATTCATTTTATTTTTTTTTTTCTATTCCATAGATTTTAATTTTATGAATGTCCCCTTATTTTCAGAAATGTCTCAAACTTTTTAGGGTCAGTGAGACATTTGTCTCATCCTATCAAAATCCTTGGCAGAACACTGCCTAGCGCATTTGACCCACAAAATAGTAGAAATGACCCCTAACTTTGAAGGCAAGGGGGTCACAATGACCCCCAAGTTCTCATGCTCAGGGAAAACCCTGCATAAAAATGTAAAAAATTCAGTGTCTTGAAATTGTCGTCTGCAACATCTTTGAATTTGGAAAAGTTTAAATTGCCATTTGGTAATGGGTTAACCCTTTCCTAAACAACAAATTTTCGAACATCACAAACTGAAAGTTTTGTAAAGGACAAATATCTGAATACGAAAAATGAAATTGTAATTTTTCTAGTATAGAATTTGTTGATGGAAATGCTGAATGAGCATTCCAACATTTTTCTTCATTTTCATTCTATTAACAGGCACGTAGGAAGCAATTTCATATGGGGGGGCTAAAGCCCTTGTGACTGAATATTTGGGGGGGGGGGGGGGGCTAATTTGGATTTTCCCTAAATTTTCAGTGTAAATTAAGGAAAATTTTGCATTTTTGGCCAACTTTTGGGGGGCTAAGCCCCCCCTAGCCACCCCCCCCCTGTTCCTACGGGCCTGATTAATTCTAACATCTTATTGGGACATTAAAGCCCTTGTGACTGAATATTTGGGGGGGGGGCTAATTTGGATTTTCCCTAAATTTTAAGTGTAAATTAAGGAAAATTTTGCATTTTTGGCCAACTTTTGGGGGGCTAAGCCCCCCCCCCTAGCCCCCCCCCCCCCCCCCCCCCCCCCTGTTCCTACGGGCCTGATTAATTCTAACATCTTATTGGGACATGAAATCATCAGATTGTTTGAGAAAGGAATATTCAATAACCAATTATCAAATTTCAATGGTTCTGAGATTCAATTTTGTAGGAAAATCAATTCAGACCATTTTAGATACAATAATGCATGCTTTAACAATTTTAGAAAAATTGCATTTTGTTTGTTTCTAACAACATTTTATTCATTTTAATAAACCTAAAATTCTGGAAATTAATTATATACCCTGCCCCCTTTTTCAAATTGGTCGCATATTTACAAAATTGTTGATGATTTTCTTCAATTGTTGTTGTTGTCATGTCACATGATTCCTAGCTGTACAGTAGCTGTGACACTGTGACA